>CAJHQP010000930.1:0-82500 GCA_905132765.1 Moricandia arvensis
TTGGTTCGTTTTAAGGCCTTATCCTTAACATATTTAGTTTGTTTAATTCTGGAATTCATTTTTTAGAGTCTTTATCCGAGTATAATAGAGTCAATTTGATAAGAAATAAACCAATTCTTTATTTGTTTCACACAGGAGATACAATAAAAGTTTTCCTTATAGGCTATTACAAATTAGTCGATCCTAATCAGTTTATCTAACCACCCATCAATCCTTGGCTGCGAGTCTTCACAACTAATCCAAATCCTTCCCACGATCACCATATTTTCTTGAAACCAACAACAAACATAAGGGATCTATTGATGACTTAGTGAGTGGTTTCTATATATGCAACTTATGTTCTGATTCTTTCGAAGTTCAACCCAAAATCACCTTAATCATACTCAACTTCTCCAGTTGTTTAACCAGATCGATGAAGTTCAGTTCGCAGATCCATATCTGACCGTCTTACCACTGAACCATCCAGATCGGCCTTAACCTGATCAAGACATTCGGCTATGATCTATGATCTGTTGGATCCAGCACTTAAGCACCGAATCACATGATTGGACCACCTTATAGACTTGGTCCTTTAATCGGCCCTAAGGCCAAAGATACTCGATCATTCATGCAGAAGAAAGAAAGAAACAATCAAGTATAGAGAGAGAAGGATGTAACCGTCTTGGCTGATCGCCATAGAACCAGTCAGAATCACCCGAAGGCTATGGGCGATGGTTTATCTGGTCCATCAACTAACCTTATATGTGCGTTCTTGAGTCCAGGTCCCAGTACAATATTCTTTCTCTTTCGGACTCATTGTTGGATCGTTCTTCAAGATGTTGCAGTCGGATTTCCTTCTTGGCTTGATTTCGATCAAGTCTTACTCTTAAATTGCCTAAGTTCTTCTCATTCGGTTCGCCTTTGTGTTCTGATCGTTTCGTGAGTTTCCTTAGGAAATTCTGTGTCGAAAACTGGACCCAAGGCCCGAAATATATAGAAAACTCGGCCAAAAACCGCCTTGGGGGAAAAGGTGCCTTTTTGGAAACCGTCTGGATGGTTATCGACACGCGCCCCTTCGCCCCAAAACCGCCTAACACGCTTCCCACATGTTCCTCAGCCCAACTGACCAAATTCGGATCCGTACCTTATACAACTATCACTCGGATAACTACCCGGCCGAACCAACTTGCTCAATCGTTGAACACTCCACCGAGCTGAGTTAAGCTCCCCAACAGTTGGTCCTGTTGACTGAGCTGGGTCTACTGGCTGATCGAGCTGACATATCTTACTGAACTCAGCCTGAGCTTATTCCAGCTTGCCCTGAGCTCAGTCCAGCTCACCCAAGCTCCATCCAGCTCGTCTCACTCTTTCTTGAGCTTAGTCCAGCTCGCCCAAGCTCCTTTTTCCTCTTTTTCCTTGTTATCTTGGCTAAGTACTGATCATCACTCGAACTAAACCCATTATTCAGACCATGGAACGCTTTCCTTTGTGTCTTACGATTGTATTGCACGTTCCCTCGTCCCATGGTCCGTCCCAACAATCCTATCTCGAATTGGGGATGCTACAAATCTGGTCGCGGATGCACTAAGCTGTAGGCGTACAAACTTGGCTGTGGCACAGGAAGAGAAGACTCTTTTGCAGATGCTTGGGTCCTTGGATCTAAATGCTATAACCATCGACCAGGAGACATTTGGATTAGGCGTAGGTTGAGCGGACCTACTGACCAAGATTGGTCAAGCAAGGAACGATGAGTTCCTAAGTCGGATGGTATAGAACGGTAAGACCGAGTACCAACTTACTAGAAACTGAACGATGTAGTGAAGGGTAGGGTCGCTGTAACAGATATCCCGGAAGTCATGGAGGAATCCTGAAGGAAGCTTACCAATCAAAATTTTCTATTCACCCTTGCAAGACAAAATTGTATAGTGTTCTGAAGAGATACTATCATTGACCATGGATGAAGCGGGATGTGGGAGCATGGGTAATGAAGTACCCAATCTGCCAGTTGGTGAAGGCGGAACTTCAAGTTCTGATTTGGTTGTGACTGATTCCAGAGTGGAAGTGAGACCATATCGCAAGGGATTTTGTGCGATTTGGGTTGTAGTTGATAGACTAACCAAATCGGCTCATGTCCTAGCCATTCAGAAAACCAATGGGGCAACTAGATAGCTAAAAAGTATACCGATGGGATTGTTCGGTTGCACAGTGTTCTAGTGAGTATAGTATCGGATAGGGACGGTCGGTTCACTTCCCAGTTTCTTGGGGTCAAAATCGGTCACGACAGAATCACCGTCAGAAACATCCTGAGAAATTTCCTCTTTGAAAAGAGAGAGATAATATTTTGAAAAAAGAAGAGCGGGAAAATCGAAATCGAGTTTCGTATGGATCCCCAAGGAGGGTTCAAACGATAAGTCCTCGGGAAAGTTTACTCTAGGCCTCAGACAAATGGATTCATGAGCATCAAAACAACAAAACGACTATAAGGCTCGATTGTCCAACTCACCAAACGAAAAAGTTGGCCAACAAAGCCGTCCAACTCGCCGAACGGGCGAGTTGCACCGCACGGGCCAGCCAACTCGCCCGCTCGGTGAGTAGGACCAGTCCAACTCGCCGAACGGGTGAGTTGGGCGACGTGGGCCGACCAACTCGCCCATTCGGCGAGTTGGATCAAACAAGATGACCAACTCACCCGTTCCAACTCGCCGAACAGGCGAGTTGGATCGAGCAAGATGACCAACTCGCCGAACGGGCGAGTTGGGTTGGACATGCAATCCAACTCGCCTGTTCGGCGAGTTGATGCATTAATCAATTTTCATCCTATCCTCGTAACTGCTTCCTTTTAAATCGGATCAAAATCAATATGGTTTTGTCTCGATCAGAATTGACTTTGGAACTTTACTGCAAGAAATCATTTCCTTGTATAAAGTTCGAATTGATCATGTAAAACGACAACGGTTAACTAAACACCTAAGGTTGCCTGCACTATACGAAAAAATTGAACTCTCGTCGGAATCGATGTTGTTTCAGAAGTACTCTTTCGACAAAATCGTGAAAACGCTTAAGTCAAAAAACAACCAGAGAAGGTCTAAAACTCGGCTAAAATCCCACTCGTGGTTTTACACGAAAAAGATCCCAATTGAAATGACGGTCTATCTTTTCTCGCAGAAAGTGATAAAAGTTCAGTTCGGAAGATAAATGTCATGTTTCCAAGATAATGATGGAGATAAAGATAAAAAGGAATATTTCGGAAACGATAAACTTTCCATGAGGCGAGTTGAAGGGAATAAATCAAACTCGCCATCGGGGCTAGTTGGACAGTGTGCGTCCAACTTGTTTTGATCGTAAAATCTCAACGGAAACTCTGACTGTGACGAAAAGAAATGTGTTTCGATTGGGACTCAAAGGAAAACGTAAATGTGAGCCAAAAGAGTGCTCATCCAGTCCAACTCGACGAACGGGCGATTTAGGATGGCTCATTCAGTCTAACTAGCCCAGCGGGCGAGTTAGACGGCTCATTTGGTCCAACTCGCCCGTTCGGCGAGTTGGACTGGTCCAACTTGTGCGTCCAACTTGTTTTGATCGTAAAATCGCAAAAGTAACTTCGATTGAGACGAAATGAAAAGCAGTTCAATCGGGATTCAAAGGAGAACACAAAGGTGAGTCAAAGGACTGCTTGCTTGGTCAAACTCTTCATGTTTGCCGAGTTGGATGACTTGTTTGGTCAAACTCGCCCAATGGGCGAGTTAGACTGGCCAAACTCGCCCAATGGGCGAGTTAGACTGGCCAAACTCGCCCAATGGACGAGTTGCACGGCTTGTGCGGTCAAACTCGCCCATTTGGCAAGTTGGACTGGTCAAACTCGCCCAATGGGCGAGTTGCACGCCTCGTATGGTCCAACTCGCTCGTCTGGCGAGTTGGACGGCTTGTACAGTCCAACTCGCCCGTTCGGAGAGTTGGATTAGTCTGACTCGATTATTAATGGTATGCTGGTGCGCTTGTTTCGTAAACGTTCTCAAATTTTTTCTACAAAGTTTGTATCGTAAAATGCTAACTCATCTCACTTTGCGAACGATGTTCCATAAAACATTGTCAAGTTTGATTTCGGAAAATTTTTGTTGAGCTTTAATTTTTTGAAAGTAATTCTGCAAAATGTCATGAGTTTAGTTTTACGAAAGCTGTTTCGTAAAATTTTGTTGAGTTTAATTTTACGGAAGTCATTATGTAAGCGTGTTTCGTGTTTGGCTGTTAGAGAGTCGTTTTTACGGAAACTCACGTTTTAGCCTCTGGAACTTTGGCTGTGATGATCTTAATTATCGGGAGTCGACTTAATTGGAGATTTTCTCGTTTCTGCTGAATTGATCTGAGGGGTTTTGGTTAATTTTTCCGAAGTACGTTTAAGTGACACTCATCAAAAATTCACTGAATATGTCGCGTAGAGTCGAAGCTTGACGTTTTACGAAATCTTAGGTTTCAGACAACGTTTTTGCAGTGAGGGATACGATCTCTCGGTTTGCTTAATTTAGTTTTCGTCAGCCGTTTTAGGTTTCGAGTTATTTAATAGAGATCAACTTCGTTTCTTCGAAAAATATTCAGAAGAAGTACAGCAGTGGGGGTTGTACCCCCGATTTGTTGTGCTTCTTATCTCTGTGAGAAATATAGGGTTCCTCCACAATATCTAGAAGAGCAAGTTTTATTTCTCCGAAAGGTTTTCGGAAAATTTATTTTGGTCAAGCCCTTATGCGCTGAGATTTTCCCAACTCGGTAATGAGAGAAACTTTACAGAGTTTGATAAACTTTGTCGTTACCCTTTCTGTTTAGTGAGAGAAATCGCGACCTTGTTTCGGTGCCCTGCATGTGGCGAAGAGTCGCAACTAGATTTTTGATTTTCTCAAACACTGCAGCGTTTGCATAGGCGTTGGCGACATGAGCAGTCGCTGCTGGAGTTGTTTTACCAGCGTTGTTGCGAGCTGCAGTATTGTCTTCCCTATTTCCAGATATTGTTTCGACTGAGCGTTTTGTGGCCATGAGTTAGAGTAATACGACCCCCCCCCCTCCTTATAGCGCGAAATTGTGGGAACCGAAATTCGCATTGTCGATTTCCGTTGAGTTAGGAACGTAGGTAAACCCTAGTTTCCCAGAATTCTCGGATATCTGTTAAACCACACGCCAATCAATCAGAATACGAAGTAAAGGTAAACAAATAAAGTAAGAATCGAAAAGAGAGCAAATAAATGTCTTATTCCGAATTTGCGTATGAGCATTTATAACAGGATAATAGCATTTTCTATGAGAGCTGTCGGCGAGATCCCTAGTCTTAAAACCTAAGACTGCAAAAACCCTAATTGAGTCGCAGCTCGAATAACAAAAACGGAAAGTTGCCTAAATACTCTAAGTGCTATGATATGTTTGCTCTGAGTGGAGATTTTTGTGTGTCCCTTGCATCATCACCCTCGAAGTCCTTATATACTCCTCTAGAAGCAGTTTGATTTTTCCCCTTATGCCCTTGGTCAAATTTATCACTTCGCGGAAATATTCCTTTTTTCCTCGATCTTCATGATTATCTTTGGAAAATTAACATTTATCTTCCGATCTTGACATTTTTTCTCCCAAACTTAACATTTATCCCTTCCTGCAAAATAAAAGATAAACCGTCACAAAGTTGGGCTCGATTTCGGATAAAATCGCGAGTGGGCCTTTAGCCGAGTTTTAAACCTTCTCGAGCCGTTTTTTGACTTATGCGTTTTTACAATTTCATCGAAAGAGCATTCCTAAGAAAACATCGTCCGAGAGTTAGGATCTTTCGTATGGGGTGTGCGACTCCAGGTGTTTAGTTAATTGTTACCGTCTCATACGATCGACCCGATCCTTTCTTGAGAAAACAAGTTTTTTCGTTAAAGTTCCAAATTCAATCCCGATCGAGATGAAACAAAGATGACTTCAATCAAGTTTCCAAAGAGTGAGTTACGAGGACGAGGTAAAAATGGATTGATTGATCTGATTTGACGAACGCGCGAGTTGGATTGCTTGTGCTACCTAACTCGCTCGTTTGGCGAGTTGAGCTTGTCTAACTCGCCGAAAGGGCGAATTGGTTGTCCTGATCCACCCAACTTGCCGAACGGGCAAGTTGGTCGGTTCTTGTGGTTTGATTTGCCCGTTCGATGAGTTGGACGTCTTGCTCGGCTAACTTCTCTATTTGGGGAGTTGGATTATCGAGTCTTCTAGTTGTTTTGTCGTGTTGTCGCTCGAAGATACGTTGACCCGAGGTCTTAAAACAAACTCTTATTGATGGCTCACTTATGCAAACCATTCCTTCGTGGTCAACCGAGATTTGACTTCGAGTTTTCCCATTCCCCTTTTCCGAGATATTATCTCTTTTTCACAAAAGGTGCATTTCCCGGTAGGTTTCTGACGTTGATTCCATCGTGGCCGATTTTTACCCCAACAAAACGCTTGTCCTTTCGTCTCAATCGGAGTTTCTGTTGATATTTTACCATCAAAACAAGTTGGACGCACATGTTCGACCAAATGAACCGTCCAACTCACCGAACAGGTGAGTTTGACCAAACGATCAGTTGTTTGGGTCATCTTTGCATTTGCCTTTGAATCCCGATTGAAACGCTTTTCGTTTCGTCTCAATCAGAGTTTCCATTGAGATTTTACGATTAAAACAAGTTGGACACACCCAGTCCAACTCGCCCTGATGGCGAGTTGGATTTATTCCCTCCAACTCTCCTCATGGCAAGTTGAGCAAGCCCTTATGAGCTTCTCCTTTGTGTTCTCTTTTGAATCTTGATCGAAACGCTTTCCTTTTCATCTCAATCAGAGTTTCCATTGAGATTTTACGACCAAAACAAGTAAGACTCGCCTAAACTCCTTGGCTTGATCCTACTCGACCTCTTGGGCATCGTACTCGATCTCTTGGGAATCCTTCTTGCCCTCTTTGGCATCCTACTCGCCCTTACCTCCATCTTAGTGTTCTCCTTTGAATCTTGATCGAAACATCTCTTCTTTCGTCTCGATTGGAGTTATCGTTGGAACTTTACGATAATAACCGCAAGACAGGTTCGAGCCTAAACTAGGCAGAGAATAACTAATTTTGTTACCATTCTTAAGGGGTGTAAAGACACGATAATATGAAGGGGAGATGAGCAAGCAAAACGGAGAAAAGGTGAACCCAAACCTTCGAGAAAACTAAGGTATGGCTGGCTTGGAACTTTTTGAAATCAGACTTGGAATTTTCGTACGAAGGTACTAAGAAATAAAAATGCCTCGGAACTTAGGATCTAGGAGAATATTCTAGCGAACTAAGTCTTTGGTATTTTCCTGTGTCGGTATATTGTTCTACGACTACTCAGGCAGATCTTGCAAACTGATCTAAACTCTCGGAAAACGAGAAACGATAGTCACGCACGCTCAGCTCGCTTCCTAAGGAAAGAAAGAACTAGAAACGTGATCGTCGTCTTAAAACCGACTCCTTCCTAGCAATTTTCTTAAAACCGACATATTCCTAGTCGTCAACCCGAAAGTCACCAAGTCACAATCCTAGCATCGTCTTTAAACGACCTGGATTTTTCTATCATCCCAATCTTCGAAAGAAAAAACGTACACAACCCTTCAAATATATCGGCTCAGCCGTTCTCTTTCGTAAAAAAGAGGGAGTAGGTACATATATTATACTCGTATAAAAAAAAATTGTCTCAGCATCAAGAAAACGCTTTTGACAAAGCAAATCTTGCATCAGTAGACAGAAAACCATTTAGGCAATGCGATGCCTCATCAAACCAATCCTCCATTACTTTCGTATAACTATAACATTTTTTACGGAAGAGCCTACGAGAAAACAAGATCAGTGTCTTGAAAAACGACTTTGCAATGCGGAAAAGAGAATGAGGAAAACACATTCCTCATTCACAAATATCACGAGTAATCTGCGAGAGACATTCTCAATTTACTTCTATGCCATTCACTTCTCGTAAAACTTACGCAAAACATCCTTTGTATAGCCACACCAAGTTATGCGAAGAAACTTCGGAAACGAACGTAGCATGTTTTACGGAGAAGTGTTTTGGAAAATTTGCGTATAGCTAAAAACAAAGTCGTATGACTCGCCTCTCAACGAAAAAAACTAAACTTTATCTCTTCGCACTACGATTTACAGATCTCATTCCCTAGCCACACCAAGTTATGTTTTGTATAAACATCCTTTGTATAAACATCCTTTGCATAGCCACACCAAGTTATGCGAATAAACTTTCGGAAACGAACGTAGCATGTTTACGGAGAAGTGTTTTGGACAATTTGCGTATAGCTAAAAACAAAGTCGTATGATTGCCTCTAACGAAAAAAACAAAACTTTATCTCTTCGCACTATGATTTACAGATATCATTCCCTAGCCATGCGGCTCGCTGGATTCTGCCTCCCATCTCCCTCGGTTCCATCCAAGCAGACAATCATCTCCCACGGGTTCTTTATCGAGCCTCTTAAGTTTTGTCTTCATCATACAAAAACAAAACAATTTTCGTACGACTATAGGTAAACATTATATGGAACATTCATTGTATAACTGATGCCTAAAGTGCAAAATTGTTTCTAACACCATTGGCCATCTTAGCACGGAAAACTCCGACTTGGCCCATCAATCTCGACAAACGCTCTTTTGCCCTCGGCCAATTACGCCTTCCGATAAAAATCCGAACTGGAATTCCGCATCCTCTTTAGGACATTTCTGAACTAACATGACCTTAATGTTAACAAGAACGTCCCATAGTCTAATCTGTGACCAGAAACGTCCTCGGCTTTGCGGCTGAACACATCCTTCAGAATGAGCCAAAATGTTTGAGCAAGCAATGCTCCATCCAGTCACTTAACGGCAAAACGACAATCCACGATTAGTCTAAAAACGCCAAGTGCAAATAACTATCGTATAACCCATAATCAGAAATCATACGAAAAATTTTAAATATTGAAACTTAGTCGTAACCACCGAATGGTTAACGGAAAACTTAAACTTGTCGACAACCGACCAAGTTCAATATGTTCCGCAGTTTACTCTAAACCCACAGCATTATACAAGTAAAAAGCGGCAAATAAAGAAAAACTCGTAACAAAGCTCCTAAAGCTATAAGAATCATCCTCAACTATACACGAAATAAATCTCGGGGGCCGACTCTTCACAAAGCACGTTGAATGAAGTCGCACATTCTCAGGGACAAATTTACGCAACCCGTTGATCCTAATTCCTCAGAAACAAACCAAAACGTTTCTCTTCCGTAAGGTTAAAACAAAAACTTTGCGATCCCACACATCTTCAAGGCCGCAAACATTTCAAGCACAAAATGCGGCATACAAAAAAAACTCAACCTTCGACACAGCAAGACGTCGCTAACGCTCGGAGAACTGTTTTTCGTCAAAACTTTCCGAAACGGAATGCTCACCTTAAAAACAGTCTGTCTGGACTATAAAACTTACACACCTTCTTAAACACGTATCCTTCATGAAGGTTCAAAAACGGTTATATCTACCAATAAGTTTGTTGCTGATCACAACAAACTCTTAACGTCCTAAAAAGACTAGGCTATCTCGAAGAGATAGCTCTCGAACACTCGACACAAGGTAATAGCGCTATAAAAGAAATCCAAAATTTTGGTCAGCACTTTTGGGAGATCTAAAAATTGTCTCGAAGAGATGCTCGATTCCTACCATACAAGTCACATAAGCCGAGAACATATTGCAGACTTTAAAGCGGGACGGAACCAGGTTGAAAGCGATACGGGATACGTAAGCCGAAGTAGTCATCGCACCCCCTAAAACCGTGATTAGACCTAGGTCTTACCCTAAACCCAGCAAACTGTTCTCTAACGTCTCAAGGCATGATATCGAAAAGATACGAGATCCTAAAAGCATGTCTCTTCGTCCATATCTAAGCGCTCTCAAAACTTTGGAAAACGTCTCAAACATCTCAAACAAGCAACAAATAGGATGATCCGCAAAAGAGTTGGGAGCGATATGACAACTCGTATCTTTCCCTCTATACTTAAACAAAAATTTGAATTTACTTAAACTTCTTTTCAAGTAAAAAGCCTAGTTTATTTATTAAAAATGTCGCAAACAGGCTGGGATCCGAAGCCACACGCTGTCAGTCCCGAAAACATAAATCCGGTCACACTCGGCCAAAATAAACAGCCTATGAGGCTAGTCTCGAGGCCGAAAACTTCCAATATACTATGCCGTTGGCAGCAAAATGCTCGATAATCTCTATACGACACACAGATAAACCATAAAGGTCTCACTGGAAAACAGGAAGTAAGAACCTTAACTTTGGGACGAACTACGAAAGGCTTGATCCCTTCCACAAGGGTACATAGGCAGCCTTCACAAGGCACAGCTCCAATCCTACTGCATTCCGCTCTTAGAGGAATAATTAGACCACTTTCAACAGACCTTTTCAACCATTGATTCCGACTAACTTACAAAACCTGCCAAACGCTCGCTGAACCTTACGATTCTAACAAGCTGGGGGAGCTACCTGTTGGGATCAAAATCGGTCACAACAGAATCAACGTCAGAAATCTCTCGAGAAATGTCCTCTTTGAAAAGAGAGAGACAATATTTTGAAAAAAGGAAAAGCGGGAAAATCAAAATTGAGTTCTGTATGGATCCCCAAGGAGGGTTTGCACGATAAGTCCTCGGGAAAGGTTACTCTAGGCCTCAGACAAATGGATCCCTAAGCATCGAAACAACAAAACTACTATAAGGCTCAATTTTCTAACTCACCAAACGGAAGATTTGGCCAAGCAAGCTGTACGAGCGAGTTGGACCACACAAGCCAGCCAACTAACCCGCTTGGCGAGTTGGGCGACATGGGCCGACCAACTCGCCCGTTCGGTGAGTTGGATCAAACAAGACGACCAACTCACCGGTTCGGCGAGTTGGATCGAGCAAGATGACCAACTCGCCCGTTCGGCGAGTTGGGTCGGACATGCAATCCAACTCGCCCATGCGGCGAGTTGAATGCATCAATCCACTTTCATACCGTCCTCGTAACTCCTTCCTTTGAAATCGGACCGAAATCGTTCTTGTTTTGTCTCGATCGGAAATGACGTTGGAACTTTACCGCAAAACTCGTTTCCTTGTATAAAGTTCGAATTGATCTTGTAAAATGGCAACGGTTAACTAAACACCTAAGGTTTCCTGCACTATATGAAATATTTGAACTCTCGTCGGAATTGACGTCGTTTCAGAAGTGCTCTTTCAAAAAAGTCGTGAAAAATATTAAGTCGAAAAACGGCCAGAGAAGGTCTAAAACTCCGCTAAAAGCCCACTCGCTGTTTTACACGAAAAAGAGCCCAATAGAAATGACAGTCTATCTTTTATTGTGCAGAAAAAGATAAATGTTGAGTTCATAAGATAAATGTCAAGTTTCCAAGATAATAATGTAGATTGAGATAAAAAGAAATATTTTCGCGAAACGTTAAACTCGACATAGGGGCAAAAAGGAAAAGGGAACCGACCCAGAAGGCATATATAAGAGGAGCTAAAGCAAAATGTGCAAGGATGAGAGGATTTAGACCTAGAGAAATTGAATTAGCTTAGAAGAACTTAGAACTTAGGTGGCTAGAACATCAGAGTTATACTCAGACGTTTCTCCATCTTTGTTCGACAATTCTGATTTCCGTAGACTCTACAACTCATTGCACTTAGAAACCCTAAGCTTTATTCTCGACAAACTTGGTTTCTATGACTGGCACTTGATTACCAGACGAACTTTCTCCGACAATTCGATCTCTTGGTTCACTCTTTTTATTGAACTACGTCCAACTTGATCCTCGAAGGGGTACGTAGGCAGCCTTTCTTAAGGTTCAGTCCCAAATCCTTCAAACCTTTTTCTTCTTTTTGTCTATTTCTAAACGAGTTGCATCCACACAGGTTTCTCTCGACATAGCTGGTAGAGATTTAGTCTCGTTTTACTGCTTGTGTATATGAAATCGTTTGTGATCCCGTTTCCAGACAAGCTTCATGTACGCTTTTGTCTCTAGAGCACTCATACGCAAATTCGAAATAAAGATCTATTTATTTCTAGTCTGTTTTGTTATCTTTTCATACTTTCCGTGTTTACTCGATTACTTGTCGTTGGCTCTCGCAGAGAATCCGGGACCTCAGAGAAAGTTAGGGTTTCCTTACTTTCCTTAATTTACGGAAATCGACGGTGTGAATTTTGGTTTCCACACAATTTTGGAAAGATTTCCAGAAATCCTTAGGAACCAGGGTTAATATGAGCAAGACTTACCATCCCCACACCGACGGATAGTTTGAATGTACTATACAGACATTCGAAGACATGCTCCAGGCTTGTGTTCTGGACTGGGGTAATTCCGGGGAGAAATATCTACCTTTGGTAGAATTTTCATACAACAACAACTTTCAGGCTTGTATTTCCATGTCACCATACGTGGCACTCTATGGTCGACCATGTCGTATGCCCTTGTGTTGGACTCTAGTGGGAGAAGGAAATCTCTTAGGAACGGCTATATTAGAGGAAACCAGGGAACAAATTAAATATATGTGGGGTAGAATTAGGGAAGCCCATGATAAGCATAAGAGTTATGTGGATTGACTTTGAAAGGAACTCGAGTTTGAGGAAGGCGATAGGTTCTACCTCAAAGCCATAACTTTTTTGGGAAGGAAGAAATTATCTAACAAAGGAAAGTTGAATCCGAGATACATAGGCCCATTTAGGATTATTTGAAGAGTTGGGACTGTATCCATGATGTCTTTCATGTGTCCCACCTTAAGAAATGTCTAAGGGAACACGATGTGATCATTAAGCATATACCGTCTAATCTTCAACCGAACCTTGTCTTGGAGGCTCAACCTGTCCATATCCTGGATAGAATGAAAAAGCAAAAACGTAGGAAAGTAGTCAAGACAGTCTTGATACTCTGGGAATGAAATGGGTCTATGGAAAGTACGCGGGAAACTGAGTCTAAGATGATGACGGATTATCCTGAGTGGTTCGAGAGTCAGATGGAACTTGATGCGGATTCGGGATGAATCAACTCACGTGGGAAGACTTGTAACACCCTGGGTCCAGCTTAGGACCAGGAAGACGTCCTATTGAAGGAGCATAGTTGAGGTTCAGAATGAACAATCGACCTGGATACTCCATATGCGTAACTATTAGGTCGTATGAGAAGCTTGGATAGTTTCCTTGACTTAAACCAAGTTTCATTCATCTCAAAGCAGTTTAGTGTAGTTTAGGCAGCTAAGGTTAGCTCGGTGTAGTGTAGTCAGCTCACTATGAGTGTAATAAGCTTCCTCGAATGGTGTTTCTTTCAATGTCCTCATCTGTTTCCTTGGTTTCTCTGAAGAAAATCAACAATCTGTTAGTGTAATAAGCTTCCCCGAATGAGGTTTCCGAAGGGATTCTAAGGACTCTCTTGGTAAAGCTATCCAACTCTTTCTCATTAGCTTCCCTTCTAAGATGCTTAGGAACCTTCTTCTTTCTTCTAGTATGTCCATCCATAAGTGATTATTGCGTTTTCACACAATGCCAATCAATCTAATGTGCACGCTACAACAATCGAATGGTATATCGATGCAGCACTTTAGGATCGAATCCACAAGTAACTAGTGATCTATAACACTAAGAATACACAAACTTTCTTAATCTAAGCAAATAAGAAGATGGATGATTGGTAACAAGCTAAGAGTCTATAAATATAAACAAGGTGATCTCAAATCCAATCAAGAAATAAGTGCAAGAACTAATTTTCAATCAAATATTAAGACTGGATCCATGGGCAAAGATAATCGATATAAGGTGATCAAGGTTCAATCTAGGAAGCTCAAACAAAACAATCAACAAGTCTATAGGTCTAGATCTCATTCAAATAAATTAATCCACTCTCGTGACAATAATCCATATGCTAATCATGCATTAAATATCAAAACTACCGTTGGCCTAACACATTCAAGCATGCATAAATAACAAGTCTACTAACCAGTTAATATTTCTAACATCAATTCCAATTGGCTAGACATGTCAAAGACAATATTAGGTTGGTTCAAGCATTTCATCGAACACCTTCCGGATATGAAATTACTTAAGCTCTAAATCAATTTGATCAAGGCTAATCTAGCATTAAGAACACCTAATAAGCATATAACAATGTTAATCAAGCAAGAGACATCCTAAATATTCAACTAATCTACCTAACCCATAAATCACAAGGTGACTACTCACTAATCTCTATGAAAAACCTTAAACTCATATGAGATTCAAGGCTAATCATGCTAATAAGCAAGATAAACACAATATAAGATGAAGAACTTCATTAAAATGATCAAAAGGTTCAACCTTTTTCAAGATTAGACAAAGTATCGAGAGAAAATGAGATATATTAGGGTTTTTGAGATCTAAAACTATATATAGAGGTAAAAATCGTGTTGTTTTTATAGAGTTTTGTAAACTGATAATCTTTATTAATGTACTCGTAATGTATATATACAAGAGTTTGTTGTGTAGATAAGGATAAACTTATACAAGATAACTACACAAGATTATGAGATAACGACTAAGGCTGATATGTCATTATCTATACCAATATGCCCCCTCAAGTTGGACGCCGGCTACAGAGTCCAATCTTGGAAGTTAAGCTGATGAAGCGACCGCGTGGAAGAGGTTTAGTGAGCGCATCAGCGAGCTGATCAGTAGAACAAATGTGTGACACTCGTAGTGTTTTACGTTGAACTTGCTCGCGAACAAAATGATAATCAAGTGCCATATGTTTCATTCTTGAATGAAACACAGGATTTTCGGCCAAGTACGTAGCACCAATGTTATCGCAATAAATGGTTGGAGTGATGGTTGATCGAAGTCCAAGTTCTGTCATCAGGTTGCCTATCCACTGTACTTCGGCTGCTGCATCTGAGACTGCCCTATACTCAGCTTCAGTAGACGATCTTGAGACACTTCCTTGCTTTCGTGCAGACCAAGAAACAGGGTTCTTACCCAAGTACACAATATAAGCACCCGTAGAAATGTAATCGTCTTTGTCACCTGCCCAGTCGGCATCAGTATAAGCATGAAGAGTGGCAGGAGATGAGGCAGAGAAGAATATTCCTTTGTCAATTGTTCCTGCAAGATACCGAAGAACTCTTTTGACAGCTTCCCAGTGAGTTGTAGTAGGTTGGTGCATATATTGCGACAATCTGTTGACAGAGAAGGCGATATCAGGTCTTGTAAGACCTAGATATTGTAAGCTTCCAACGATAGTCCTGTACTCTGAAGGATCTGCAAGTACGTCACCAGAGTTTAGTGTGAGTCGCTCTGTTGCAGACACAGGAGTCGCTAGAGGTTTGGCATTGTCCATCTTTGCTCGTCGAAGAAGATCAGTCATATATTTTGTTTGTGTTAGATGTAGTCCAGACGATGTTCTTGTGGCCTCCATTCCTAGGAAGTATGAAAGTTCTCCAAGATCTTTGAGCGAGAATTTAGCTGCCAGAAGATCTGTAATATGTCTAATTTCCAGAGCAGAGGTGCCGGTGATAATAATATCATCGACGTAGATCAATATGTAGATGAGATAAGTAGCTGACCGGAGGATAAAGAGAGAGGCATCAGCAAGAGAGTTTTTGAACCCAAAGCCAAGTAAACAGTCCTTGAGGGCATTGTACCAAGCGCGAGGAGCTTGCTTAAGACCGTAGACTGCCTTTTTAAGCTTCAGCACATGGTTTGGTTTATCTTTGTCAATAAAACCTGGTGGCTGTAACATATATACTTCTTCTTCAAGTGGTCCTTGGAGAAAGGCATTATTAACGTTGAGTTGCATCAATGGCCAGTTTCGAGAGACAGCAGTACTAATGACTAGCCGAATTGTCACATGCTTGATCACAGGACTAAACGTCTCATGAAAATCAACACCAGGACGTTGATGATAGCCTTTAGCAACCAGCCTTGACTTGAGGCAGCGAGGAGTTCCATCTGGCCATCATTTGATTCTGTAAACCCACTTGGAGCCTACAATATTTGATGCCTCCGACCTGTCAGCCAATTCAAAAGAGTCATTTCGTATAAACGCATCATATTCATCACTCATAGAGCGACGCCAATTTTCATCTTTTAGTGCTTGAACATGAGATTCAGGTTCCACTTCAGTGAGAATGGCAGTGAGACCATAACATCGGTTTGGTTTCTGTATGTTGTTCTTGCTCCGAGTGACCATGTTATGTGCATTTGACTGTGACATAGGAGGCTCAGGTGGTGATGTTTGTGTCGTTGTTGCGTCTCCTGTACACGAGTTCTCTGCTGCTGGTGATGGCGCTGCTGGGTCTTGTGAGGAGACATTTGCAGGAGAAGGAGCTGGACACGGAGGTAACGCTGGTACGTGTGGCCGATGATAGATAGGAACTAAAGAGGCAGCTGAATGAGCAGAATTAGAGGAGGATAGGACATTTGAAACAGAGGAAGAGTTTGAGGAAAGGGAAGAGAATGGAAATACCGACTCATTAAACTCCACATGTCTTGAGACATATACTCGAGAACGAGCAACATCAAGACATAAAAAGGCACTCTGTGTAAGAGAGTATCCCAGGAACACACATGGCGCAGATTTTGGACTGAACTTGTTTTGACCATACGGCTTGATCCATGGATAGCAAAGACATCCGAATGTTCTGAGCTTGAGGTAGTTTGGCTCCGTGTTGAATAGCTTGTGATATGGTGAGGTGTTATCAAGTGTTAGTGTTGTGAGCCTGTTGATGAGGTAGACTGCAGCTGAGAATGCATATGACCAGTATGTTGCCGGAATGTTGGCGTGTGTGAGTAGTGCCAGACCGGTTTCAACAATGTGTCTGTTACGTCGTTCTGCTAGTCCATTGTGTTCCGGGGTGTGTGGAGGAGTGGTTAAATGAGAGATACCCTGAGAAGCCAGATAAGTTTTTAAGGCAACAAACTCTCCCCCATTATCTGAGAAAAGAGTGATGATTTTCGTTTTAAATCTGTTTTCAACAAGAGCTTTGAATAAAGGGAAGATGGTAGCAACCTGTGATTTTGTTTTCAATGGGTAAAACCAGATATAACGGGTAAAATGATCAACAAAAATAACAAAATACTTGTACCCGTCAATGGAAAGGACTGGTGAGGTCCAGACGTCAGAGAACAACGTTTGAAGAGGAGCATTTGAAGTAATAGATGAAACAGAGAATGGAAGTTTATGACTCTTATTGATAGAACATGAATTGCAATTAAAAGATGACATGGTAGAAGAAGATAAAGGTAGAGAAAACCGAGAAATCATAAGACGTAAAGTTTGAATATTGGGATGGCCCAGACGTGTGTGCCAATCCGAGAAGGAAGACTTAGAACACAAAAAAGCTGATGGAGAGTTAAAGGTTGGAGAAGAGATCATCGGCCATTAGTACACGCCGTCATTGGCTTTGCCTGTTAGCAACGTTGTCCCCGTGTGCAGGTCCTTCACCTGAAAGTCAAAAGGACACAGTTGCACCATCACATTGTTAGTCTTGCATAATTTGTTTACTGAAATAAGTTTCTTTTGCATTTCAGGTACACAAAGAACATTCGTAAGCTGAAGATTACGAGTGTTTGAGGGAAGAAGTGTAGAACCCGTATGTGTGATCGGAAGGTTTGTTCTGTTGCCAATCATCACACCCTCACCACCATTGTATGGAGTATGCAGTGAGAGATTACTGAGATCACTGGCTATATGGTGAGAAGCACCGCTGTCAAGTAACCAAGGAGCATAGTATGGAGAGCCGGTGGTGACATGATGAGCTTGTTGTGGCCACTGTGGTGTTGGTAAAGGAAGGTGTGGCGCGGGCCACTGTGATTGTCCACAATAGAGTGGAGCAGACTGCATTCCTGGTTGAGCCATAGGTTGAGCTTGTTGATGTTGTGCTTGTTGAAATTGAGGACATCATCGAGCACCATGACCCTGAACACCACAGATTTGGCACTTACCAAGATAAGGTCTTGGTTGTCTGAAGCCACCACGAGCTGAGGAAGAGCCACCCCGAGTGTTGGAGTATTGTTGTTGTGGTCAAACCTGTGCGGCATTGGCTGTAACTGGAGTAGAGGCATCAGTGTTGGTTATATTTAGTGTGTTCTCACGGTTGATTAATTTTTCATGGAGTTCATCAATCATGATAGGCACGTCACGTCCATTCACCATGTCAATGATAGCACGATAATCTTCACCAAGTCCTTCGGTAATAGCATCAAGGAGATCCTCATGATCAAACGGAGCCCCAAGTAGAGCAAGTTTGTCAACTTTGTCAATTATGAGTCTCATGTACTCATTGATGCTTTTACTTCCTTTAGTGATTTGCTTCAACTGCTGTCGAAGTTGCTTGATGTGTGCTCTGGAGGGTTTGCCGTACGTTCGATGCAGTATTTGCCAAACATCTCGTGTGGTGGTGGCTCTTGCTACGATTGGTTGAATAGCAAGAGATAGAGAGCCGAGTAAGGCGCTGTAAAGCATCTTATCTTGGCGATTCCAAGCCGTAAAGGACGGGTTTGGTTGGGTGACACCTGCTTCAGTGACAATTGTTGCAGAGGGAGTCTGATCATCCTCACTAATGAAGCAGTGCAATTCGTGGGCTTAAAGAAGAGCTTGGATTTGCAGACGCCATGTGATGTAGTTGGTGGAGCTTAGTTTCGTAATGTTTGACATATTAAGGGAGATGAGGGTACTTTTAAAGATGTTAAAGATAGGTGCAGATTTGGCTGTTACAGAGGACTCTTCAGCCATTGTTGTGAGAAGAGAAGATCTTTTTAAGAAGAGGAGTCGAGGGGGTGAGAAGCGGAAAGAAGAGGAAAATTTAGGTTTAGATCAGAAGCTCTGATACCATATAGAGTTTTGTAAACTGATAATCTTTATTAATGTACTCGTAATGTATATATACAAGAGTTTGTTGTGTAGATAAGGATAAACTTATACAAGATAACTACACAAGATTATGAGATAACGACTAAGGCTGATATGTCATTATCTATACCAATAGTTTTGACTGAATTAAACCGGGTCAAACCGGAGTAAACTGGTCAACATTTAAAAAAAAAAATGAAACACGTCGCTCCTCTTGGCCGCTACGAGCTTGCTTCTCTGCGAGCGGTGACCCAAACCCGCAACTCCAAGCCGCTCAATGCTCCGTTCGGTTCCCAGCGGTGACCTTGAACCGCTGTACCATGCCAATATCAAACATGGAGTTCGAGATTCAGAGCGAGCAGAGCGGCCAAGCAGCAACGCTACGTCAAGCCGCTGCGAATTGGAGATGCAGATATCGATGGTTCAAGTTCTCAAACTCGAAGCTTGCTCTCTCATTTCTTCATCTCGTGCTTCGCCGTCGCGATTTGATCTGAACTGTGCCTCCAACACACGAACTCTCGGTTTTCCTCGCCTTGAAACAGCCTCGTCTTCCTCGCATCTCCTTCGCCGCAATCCTCCACCGCCGTACTCTCAGCATGCGGTGAGCTATTCCTTGTGAAACAAAGAGATTGTGCCAAGACGTTGCAATTCTCCACGGGATTTGGTCCGAGTCGTCTCCTCCGTCGTGGTCTCCGGTGCTCAAGTCTCGTCTTCGGAATCAACGGAGCTTTAGTCGCACGTGAAAGCTCAAGGAGAAACCATGGTGGATTTTTCGCTTTTTGTATCACTGGTCCTCATACCTTTGGCTAATTATGATTTGACCCTACAACTATCAAAAGTTCAGAAACGTCCTCGCGTATCAACCCCAAAGTTTCAATTGTGCCATTTAGCCCAGGAGAATATTCCAAATTTGCAATCTCGGTCCCTCGTCTCTTGTTAACATCGTATCTGACCCCAAACTTCCATAATGTGCACTTTAACCCATGATTTTTGCCCTAAACTTCCAATTGTATATTCCAAACCCTGTCAAATGCAACTCTGTATGCAATTGCAATATAAAGACCTAAATGCAACCTAGAATTGATAATAATAAACTACAATATGAATCTAAAACTCATCAAAATCAAGAGATATCAATTCTCACAAACTTGCTATTTACTTGTCTACAAGTAACTTTCACGAACAAGATGATGAAATATCTAAAAATAGGACTTGTAACTAAAAGAAACACTTTCTAGCCTTCAACATGATATCCTAAAAGAAACATAGCAAATAGTATGAATAATCTTTCCTATTACACTAGCTTCTCAAGACCTATATTAAATCTAATATCTCTATACAAGTCACTCACTCATCAATCAACAAGTCTCTAAACCAACTCTTACATTCATTCAAACAAGCATACAAGGTGAATTCTTGCAAATGGGGACTTGATCTCAATCATTTGGTTTGGTGAGTGAAAATAGTCTAATGTGAAAGAAGAGAAAGTTTCAAATACATATTTTTAAAGTGGCAATCACTCAAAAATAGGAGCTTGATTATTATGCAAAGTTTATATAAGATAAGGAGCAATTCATGCATACATAGATTGATCCTCATCATACTACTTTTTCCTAAGTGATTCCATGTTCTACCCTTCTTCTTCTTTAACCCAAAACTCAAAAACAACACTCATTTCATCTCCCACCAAATGAACACTCTCTTTCTTTTTCCCTTGGCTTAACCAACTAGGGACTTTTCATCTTTGATAACACTTAGCTCTAACTTTTTTTTTCTTTCCCAACTCTCTTATTGTTTGTTTCTTTTTTTTTCTTTTCTTTTCATTTTTGTGTGGGGGGGGGGTTCTGTTTGACACATCTAGAGCTTTTCTTTTCTTATTTTCTTTTGTCCCTAGGGGTTTCTCTTCTTATAACACTCTTTTTATTCATTCCTTTCACTCTTATATTTTCCCAAACCTAAGACCTTAAACTCAAAAGCATACAAACTCAACCACCATCCTAGATGCTAGCTCAAATAAGGTCCTAATACTAGCAAAAGATGAGAACAAACCTATGTCACTCCCAATACTCTCAAGATTTTACACATGACAAGCTATCAATAAGAGGCCTCACACAAGAAAATCAATGATGGTTTCAAATAATGGTAAGGGTTAATGGAAATGGAAGTGCCATTTCGGTTAACAAGAGGATAATGAATGGAATAAGATAACCCAAATGTGTATGAGATCCATGACTAAGTATGTAAGTGTCCATAAGCAAGAGAAATTAAGTTCATTATGCCTCAAGTAGTTTGGAGTTCGTTTCAAAAAAAGTCAATATCAAGCTCACAACAAGTTTCAAGTAGAGTCCTCAAGGCTCAAAGCATACAAGCTTTTTAATAGATGTTTAAGCTACTTAATATGTTTAGCTAGGGTATCATGTTGAGTTCTAGACATGTGCCATTTGCAAGGAAATAAACAGATTTTTCATCAAAGAGCTTCACCTTAGATGTAGCATATATTAAGAAATGCTCCTTGAGGTTCAGAGAGACATGAGAATCAAATGAATTTGGTGGAAACAAAAACTCAACTACTGGTTCAAACGAGGTTTTCACAAAGTAGTCTACTTTATCTCCATCAATCAAATAAAACACAGTATTCACATTCTCATGTTTGTTTTCGACATGGGGGTTTTCTATCTCAAGCTAGAGCCTATCCACATCAAGTTCATCCCCTAGATCAGCTAGTTCAAGAAAAGTTCTAGGTTCATCAAGCATCAAAAAGTCAGTTTCGAGATCAATTGAAGCACAAAGATAGTTCTTGTCAAAAAAAAACTTCAAAATGATCTCTAGCAATCTTTTATACTCTCAAGTTATCTAGTTTTCTAGTGTCGCATATCAGATCAAGACGTTCATTGATGAGAACAAGATAATCAAGATCAGAGGTAACATTTTCAACACAAGGCAAGCGACAATCCTCAAAATCATGAAGTTCAAAGGTTGAATTACATATACCTTCTATATGGGTTGGTGGAACCCGATATATTACCTCCTCGAGATCATGAGCAATATGTATCTTTAAGTATGTGAGATATCTTCCTTCTAGTATTGCCCAATGTTGCATAAGATTTAGCCTAAGTAACGCTGCCATGTCACTCCTTGTCATCATTGGGTTCTGTCAAGGTTCATCTACTTTCACACTTTGTTATGGTGTGAGTACACTCTCGTTAAAGGGTGGCTCCACATATGGCTCATCATCTTTAATGTGATCTTCAAATGTGTCTTCCTCTTCTTGTGGCCAATCAAAGTAGCTTGCATCAATTACTGCAAAAAAACAAAAGCTAGAATAAAAGGTTAGTAACTATACAAAACAAAATAAAGCATAAGAAAATAAAATTTAATCTCAAAAAAGTTTGAAATCCTAATAATAAATCTACTTAGTTCTCTTGCAACGGTGCCAAATTGACTATTGCGTTTTCACACAATGCCAATTAACCTAATGTGCACGCTACCACAATCGAATGGTATATCGATGCAACACTTTAGGATCAAATCCACAAGAACTAGTGATCTATAACACTAAGAATACACAAACTTTCTTAATCTAAGCAAATAAAAAGATGGATGATTGGTAACAAGCTAAGATTCTATAAATATAAACAAGGTGATCTCAAATCCAATCAAGAAATAAATGCAAGAACTAAACTTTCAATCAAATATTAAGGATGGATCCATGGGCAAAGATAATCAATAAAAGGTGATCAAGGTTCAATCTAGGAAGTTCAAACAAAACAATCAACAAGTCTATAGGTCTAGATCTCATTCAAACAGATTAATCCACTCCCGTGACAATTATCCATATGCTAATCATGCATTAAACATCAACTCTCGTTGGCCTAACACATTCAATGAATAAATATCAAGTCTACTAACCATTTAACATCTCTAACATCAATTCCCATTGGCTAGACATGTAAAAGACAATATTATGTTGGTTCAAGCATTTCATCGAACCCCTTCCGGGTATTAAAATACTTAAGCTCTAAAGCAACTTGATCAAGGCTAATCTAGCATAGAACAATGTAAATCAAGTAAGAGACATCCTAAATATTCACCTAATCAACCTAACCCATGAATCACAAGGTGACTACTCACTAATCTCCATGATAAACCTTAAACTCATATGAGATTCAAGGCTAATCATGTTAATGAGCAAGATAAACACAATATAAGATAAGAACTTCCATAAATGATCAAAGGGTTCAAGCTTTTACAAGATTAGACAAAATCTTGAGACAAAATGAGATATATTAGGGTTTTTGAGATCTAAAACTATATATAGAGAGGCAAAAATCATGCTGGTTTGACTGAATTAAACCGGGTCAAACCAGAGTAAACCGGTCAACATTTCAAAAAAATTCGAAACCAGCGGCTTTTTCACATCACTCCTCTTGGCTGCTACGAGCTTGCTTCTCAGTGAGCGGTGACCCAAAATCAAGAGATATCAATAACTTTCTCAATTACCGTAGGGACTGAATTTTGTGTCTGACTGGGTTTGGTTAGGGTTGTATTCAAGTGCCTATGAGTATATATAAGCTCAGTTTTATGCTTGTAAACCATACTTCTGTTTTGATCGGCCGTCGATCGATGGTAGGGTCCTGCTGTCGATCGATGTCCATCTCTTCACACTTGGATTCTTCAGGTACCGTCGATCAATGGTTAGCTTCAGTTGTCGATCGATGGTCGTTCAAACAGGGCAGGGGATTCTCACCAATATCTTTCTCCTGATGCCTAATCTCTTCCACAACTTGCCAAAAATCATCATCAATGATGGCACTGACGTGATGCTTCTCTCCAGCCTCAATCTTTTCCTTGATTAAGGCTTCATGCCTCCTCACAGCTTCACTGGTCTTAACCATTTGGTTCTCTAGGTTTTTCACATGGGTGTTGAGAGCATCAAATTTTGTGTTGAGATTGGTGTAGACAGCATCAATATTTCCATTGAAATCCACTGTCATATTATGCTGTCTTTCTAGAACCTTGTTAATCATAGCTTTAATTTTGTTGTTGTAGGGTCTCTGCTGCTGTGATCCTTGGTTATAGCTACTCCTCTGATCATTGCCATAAGAGTTTCTATTGCTCTGGTTCCCATATTTCTAGAATCCATTTCCACCAAAAAAGTTCACATCTTCTTCTTCACCTTTTTTTGTCAGATCCTATAGCTTCTACACCTATTGCGAAGCTAACTTGCTTCTTTAGAAACCTCTAAACACTATCCAACTTGGATTTTACTTCTTCCATCTGATCCTTGGTAAGTGTAGGGGCCGATTTTCTCATATCTTGATCATTGTTCTTGGTGTTGTTGCTAGCTGACAAATTTTCTATCAATCTAGTAGCTTCTGTTGAACTCCTAGTGAAGAAATTTTCATCACTGGCTGTGTATAAAGCCATCTGGTCAGACAAATTAATACCTCTGAAGAAAGTGTTAAGAAGTTTTACTTCACTGAATCCATGGTGTGGGCAATCTCTTTAGTATGATTTGAATTTGATCCAAGAGTTTCTGAAAGACTCTGGAGGCTCTTGTGTGAATGTAACAATTCTGCTCCTCAAATCCTCAGCTCTGGCATCATCAAAGAAATTACGCATGAAGGCATTTTTGATATCTGTGAAAAATGTAAGAGATCTTGGTGGTAGCTGCTTAAGCCAATATGAAGCATCTCCAGCAAGCGAATTTCTGAAGAACTTGCATAGAAGATAGTCCTCAGGGACTCCATTAGTATTGATAGCGGACACACAATCCTCAAATCGCTCCAAGTGACTCGTAGGTTGCTCATGGGAATGTCCATGAAATGGTGTCTGTGCCACAAGTGTGAAGTAGGTTGGCTTCAACACAAAATCGTTCCTCTGGAAAGATGGAGGACGAATAACAAATCTATTGGCGTAGAATTGATATCGACGATTGTAGCCAGCCAACGTTCTGGGTTGAGCAGCTTGGGCTTCAGCTACAAAAGTTTCTTATGGTTCATGGATTACAGTCTCTGATCATCAATTCTCTGACATGTTGCATTACATAGATGACTTTCTAAGTCATAAAGGTCTCCTCTCCCATTCCTAGTCACGATCATCATAGCAACCATCTCTACTCGGTAATTACCGTTGATTGATGTCTTGAGATTGGTGTCGATCTATGCTGGCAGATGAGTGTCAACCGACGAAGAAGTGTTGGGGTCGACCGATTGTTGTCGCTTTTCCTTGCGGATGCTACGTTCTTGCTACTGGGTCTTAGAAAATTAATTATTTTTCCTTGTTGCTTCTGGTACTGTTGCGCATGCACCTGAAAGACAAAAGCAAAAAGTTTTTCTAAGTAAACTGAAAAGAAAACCTTGACAAAACTTGCAAAACAAATCTAATGGCAATCCCTGCTCCCCGGCCACGACGACAAATTTGATACGTGGTCAAATTACTCTAAAGCTAATGATTACTCTCTCAAATAAGAGATTCAATTGTAGTACTTAGGGATCGAATCCATAGAGAGTGAGAACACCCAATAGATTTGATAATCAATTTAGTTATGCTAGGCAATTTTAATAAACTTTAAGAACTAGTAAATCAAGAATCAGTTGGTTGTAAGAAGTTAAGGAAAATAACTAGATCTAGGTTTTTTCAGGTAGTGAATTATAATGGATATAAGCCAGGAGGTTTTCAATAATAGAACATTAATCTAATGTGTAAAGATATAATTTATGTCTATTTATGGCTAAGCTCAAAGTCTACAATTTTCGTGTGCAAATTCAGAATGACCGTCGATCAATTCTCCCCAAAACTACTATGTTCTCTATGAAAATCACTAAACTAGTAAAAGAGCTCCCTTTGCATAAAACACCAACAAAGATAATATAAACTTGGTAAAACTCGTCCAGAGGCAATCTTGTAATTTATGTGACTTGGGCTTCAAGTCGGGTACTTTGTGAATTGGCCCTTCTACGTGTTGACCGCAGATCGAGATGCACCCTTGCCGTCGATCGACGGCAGGGGTGCATCGTCGATCGACGGAGAGGGTGCATCGCCGATCGAAGGAGAGGGTGCATCGCCGATCGATGTAACTCTCTGTCTTGACTCTTACTTAGCTGAATTTGACCAGCTACATGGTTCCTCTCTATTTGAGCTCCAGAAAGCCTCATAATCTCTATAATGCTCCAAAATGCACTTGGATCTGAAAATACTCTAAAACACATCTTAGACACACATAAAAGACTCCAAATAGGGCCTATAACGCAGTCTAAAAGAGGAAAATATTAAGACCTATCAAGGTGCAGGCTTTACCTTGAGAGTATTGATCAAAGAACCCATGGGCTCTTACTCAAGCAAGTGTATGAATACAAATGCAGTCTTCTCTGATCATTTTCTTACCGCATTTTCTCTTCTCTGAATCTTTTTGTTTCCAATGAATCAATGACGCTGCTGCAGTCCGTCTTGTTTCATCGTCTTTCTTTTCTTTTATTTTTTTCTTTGACAAAGTGTAGGCGAATAGTGGGGTCATCGGTAATGTATCTACCCCTCGCTTCCACAGTGTGTGATCATTATCTTATCAATTAGAATAATGGGGTCATCGGTAATGTACCTACTCATCTGCATCTTTTAGAAAATCATCTCAATCTTTTCTTTTATAGATGCCGAAGAGAGAGAGAGAGAGAGAGAGAGAGAGAGAGAGAGAGAGAGAGAGAGAGAAAGAGAGAGAGAGAGAGAGAGAGAGAGAGAGAGAGAGAGAGAGAGAGAGAGAGAGAGAGAGAGAGAGAAGGGAACCACAAACACACAGAATTTTACCTTCCATACTTGCAAGAAGAATCTGATCCAGTGTATACCAGGCCCCAAAACAAGCAAATTTAGTTCAATTAGGTTGGATGTCTGCTCGGTTCCATCATACATTCTAAGCAAGTGTGGATATAATGGCAAGTGATCCACTTTGTATCTCTAGTACACTCTGCAGTTAGTAAATTTAAAAATGGTGCTAGAGAGTGGTTAGATAATAAGTAAAAATTAAAAAATATCATTATCTCCTTCTTGACTCTATAAAACTTATAAAAGCACGTAAAATAGAGCTTAAAATAAAACACAATATCAGTAACTACCTCCTCCATATTTAAACAACACTATGTCCAGTGCTATACAGTCCAAGATTGGCAAGAAAATAAATCATAATTACAAATTTAACAAGGAAAATAGAGTCATACCTTCCTTCTAATATGAATGTGGATCGACACAGTTAAGTGGCAATTGATACTCATGATGCTCTGCTGACCGACACTGGTCAGTTCTCAATCGATGTTGGTATATCAGCTCATCCTCTTTGGATTTTTTTGACCTAAAATAAAACAAATCCGAAATTTAGTAAAAACAAAAGTTAAAACTAATTTAAAATTTACCTAACAGTGGGTTGCCTCCCACTCAGCATTTATTTTCAGTCATTAGCTTGATGTCTGGAAATTTAATTTAGTGTGGATGAGAATGAGAACTTGCTCTAAAACAAGTCTCAGTAGCTCTCTTCCTCATTTTGTTGATGTTGTTGACAAAAGCGCTTGCACAAGCTTCTGCTTTGTCTTTTAGCTCTGAATCACATAGCATTCTGACCTTGGTAAAAGGTTGTAGACCTCCTATGCAGCGCACTCTTTACTCAAGACTTTCCTCATGACATCGCAAAGGAACCAAAGATAAGAAATCTGCATCTAAATTTTTTTTTTATTTTTCTTCTTTCTTGCCCTTCCCCAAAACTTAGGCTTTTCCGTCCTGGTCTTTCAATCGATGCCGATGGCTGAGTGTCGATCGACGCTGATGGTGGTTCTGCAGTATTTTGATTTGAATAAGATGTAGGTGCTAGATCTTCAGATAGCTTTATGCATGAAATAAACTCCTCGCTTTTGTTCTTCTCCATGATCGTAGAAGACAGTTTCATCAACATTAGTCTGGCACGTCTTATTCTTCTTTAGATCAAAAACTGCCCCCACTGTAACCATGAAGGCTCTTCCAAAAAGAAGACAAGATTCCTGACCTAATTTGCTCTCCACGACATGAAAGTCCACTAGGACAGTGCATTTCGTTATCTCCACTTTAACATTCTTGATCATGCCGGCTGAATTTGCCTTGGAGTTATCCACGAAGGTGTAAGTATTTTGAGAAAGTTCTGCCTTTAATCCTAACAGCTCAGCAGTTTCTTTGGCCATGATGCTGACCGCAGATCCAGTATCGCAGAGGGCGTATGGGAAATTGGAGTCATGTATACTGTATAAAATCAGAAACTTCCCAGGATCTTGTTCCCTCTTTAGTGTCTTCTTGGGTTTATGGCTGACCTTTATTAACAGAAGCTCCATGTCTGTATCTGTCTCTTTGCTCTCTCTGGAGAAACTACCCAATTTTTACTGATGATAGGCATCCTCGAAAGACATATTCTTAGGAAGCATCTTCACTCTCTTGTGAAATCCATCAAGTTCAGCTTTGTTAGCTTCCCTCATGAGGTTTTTGAGAACATAGAGCTTCCTAGATTTCACTCTCTTCCCAATTGGACTTCTTTCTTTCATTGCTTGACGATCCATGACAGTTTCATGTTCGCCCTTATGGTGTCAATCGATATTGGGTGTGTGTTGTCGATCAACACACTCAATGGAAAAGGTTTCAGCTGGGGTCGATTGCTATTGTTCTGTTGCATCTGCATGTTGATGATTAGTGTTACCTATTGGCTTTGTTGATGTCTGAGATGGGTATGGAGTTGCACTCAAGCTGTGTTCATCAAAACTTGGCAATCTAACTTGATAAGTCAGCGGTGAGTGTCGATTGACGACACTGGTAGGGTGTCTATCGACGACACTGGTAGGGGGTCGATCGACGACACTGGTAGGGTGTCGATCGACGACACTGGTAGGGTGTCGATCGATGACAATCTTAGGGTGTCGATCGACGACACTGGTAGGATGTCGATCGACACTTGGCTCAACACAGTATATCATAGAGGCAAAAGGGTGTCGATCATAAAATTTAGAATGACGCTTGATTCTCACCGTCTCACAGGATCCTACGGACACTTCAAGGGGTGACAATCGATGCTCAGCTGATGGTGTCGATCGACACCAGTGCAAGCTGCCAATGGATATAGCACTTTTGACTTGAAAGTCCCTTTCTTGGAGATTCTCTTGCTCGACCACTTCCCCGAAATCATCATCTAAGATGGCATCAACCTGGTGTCTCTTTCTTTCTTTTGCTTTCTCTCTAACCAGAGCTTCTTTCTTCTTCACTGATTTTTCAGTCTAAAAAACTTGGGTTTCTAACATTATGACATGGGCGTCCAAAGCTTCAAATTTTCCATTCAGCTCTTTGCGGAAAAAAATCCAACCTCATATTCAAGTATGCACTCATCTTCTGCTGAATCTCTAGGACTTGTTCCATCATAGATTCCACCCTCTAAAAACTTGTTTCATTGATGCGATTCTCATCATTTTCTGCAGCATGTTCCACCATCAAGACTTCATGTACATAACTAATTTCGGCCTTGACCTCGACGATCTTGTCACCAATCATTGCAACCGCTTTCATCTTGTGCATATCCATATTCTTGGTACTCCTGTTAGACACTAAGTTATCAATCAGTCTCTTTGCTCCCTCTGGAGTCCTGGTCTCAAAGTTTCCTTCGCTTGCCTGATCCAGCATTATATGAAATCGCAAATCAAAACCCATGCAGAACATTTGCAATAGTTGAACATTCGTGAAATCATGATGTAGACATTCCTTTTGGTACTTTCTAAACCTGTCCCAAGAGCTTTTGAATGCTTCAGTAGGTCCCTGAGAGAAAGTCCAAATTATGTTCCTCATCTCTTCAGTCCTTGCATCATCAAATAATTCTGTAGAAACACAATCTTGACATCATTCCAGGTGGTGAGAGATCCTGGTCGTAGGAGCTTCAGCCAATTACCGCATTGCCAGAAAGAGAATATTTGAACAGCTTGCAGAGGACGTAGTCTTTGGTTCCTTTGTGCTCCTCGATGCCAAACACAAAAAAAAATCTTGAAGTGCTTTAATATGATCCAATTGATTTTCTTGAGGAAGACCATAAAAAAGGAATGCTGACCCACATAAGAGAAATATGCGGGTTTAATATCAACCCCATACATTGATGAAGGTTGAATCGCACGCCTATTAGCATAGAACTGACTAGGCATTATCCATTCTGTAAACATTCTCTGTCGAATGACTTTATCATTTTCAGTAGCAACAAATGGCTCAGAGATAACAGCCCCTTGTGCATCTATGTTCTGACCTGATGCACTACACAGATTGCCCTCGGGGTCATGAAGGTCTTCATTTTCATCTTGAATCAACATAATTACCGCATCCATCTATGTCTCGTTGCATGCAATATCGATCGATGCTATCAGATGAGTGTCGGTCGTTACTAGAAAAGAAGTATCAATCGCTGCTTGGAGGGTGGTGTCGCTCGATACTGACCTCTTAGTCTTATACGTTCTAAATCAGCTAGCTCCTGGTTTGAGAAGTCCAAGAGCTCTTTTCCCTTGTTGTTTTTGGTACCTTGGAGGGTGGTGTCGCTCGATACTGACCTCTTAGTCTTACAGATCATACGTTCTAAATCAGCTAGCTCCTGGTTTGAGAAGTCCAAGGGCTCTTTTCCTTTGTTGCTTTTGGTAATCAGATGCATGTACCTGAAACATAAGAAAAAAATTATATGTAAGTAAAACCTAGACGAAATCCTACATCTAGTCTAATGGTGATCAGAATCCCCGGAAACGACGCCAAGTTAGATGTTCTCAAATTAACCTTCAAGTTACTCTCTCAAATAAGAGGTTTGGTATAGTACTTGAGGATAGAACCCACTGAGACTCAGTATCTCACAAATTAGACTATGGTTTTAGATTAAAATAAGCAAACAATATAGAAATTGTAAACAAAGCAATAAGTAATAGAATGGTTTGTAAGAAATAAGAATAAAACACTAGATCTAGAAATTTATCAGTCGAGAGTTCAAAATTAAAATCAAGGATGCTAAGGGTTTTATAGGTTCAATTCTAGTTATTGGAATCAATAAGCAAGTAATCCATCTCTCGCATGCAGTTACTAATCAGATGTCAAAATCTTGTGCTTCCAACTGTCGTATGCAAATTCAGAAAGAGTGTCACTCGATGTTGGGGTCAAAATCGTTCATAGCAAAATCAACGGCTAAAATCCTCCGAGAAATTGTGTCTTAAGCAAATATAAGCTGAAAATGTCAGAGAAACTATATGGCCTAAGCCAAACCTCTTTGCATAAGGATACAAGAACAGACTTTGTATATTTCATCCCAGACAAGGAATAAAAGAATTTCTATCCAAAGATGAAATGATCGGAAAAAATGTCTTCCGGAAGGTTTTTGCAAGACATGATGAATTTAAAGAAACAGTCTTTCGTTGTTGGGGTAAAAAACGGTCACCACGGAACGAATGTCTGAAAGTTACCCCGGAAATGTTGTTTCTCTTTCAAGTAAGAAAGAAAACAAGAAACCATCGCATCCGAACTTCTCATCACCATGCCAATCTCGTCCCGACCAACGGATCAAGACGTACAAGAAAAGGAACAACCACGTCGCTTCCAAGTCTAGTCGCCCGTGGGCGACTAAACACGCAACGTCTAGTCTCCCATGAGCGACTAGACGCACACCACGTCTAGTCGCCGATGGACGACTAGACGCGTGTAGGGTTTAGTCGCCCACGGGGGACTAGACCCTCGACAAAGTCTACTCGCCCATGGTCATCTGAAAGTTAACAAATCTCATCACCCTCTAACTCCCTGGACTAGTACTACTCGTCGTCTGATCCTCTACTCGCCCTCATTTTACTCTACTCGGCCTCTTGGCTATCCTACTCGCCCTGTTGTCCATACTACTCACCCTTAACTCCTTCTTTTGTTCTCCTCTGAATCTCGATCGAAATGTTTTTTACAATCGGAGTTTCCATTGAGATTTTATGATAAAAACAAGTAAGCCTTGTTTTTGCGTAAAAATCCGAATCAATCGTCAAGATGATAATGGTTAGCTTAACACCACTTTTTCCATGTACGGCTAGGTTGATAGGACCAACAATAAGAAAATAGATCTCAGATAAATCGATGATTTCTCCGAGAATAATCGTAAATATGTGTAAGTCGTAAGACGGATCGAAACTGCCTAAAACACGATAAAAGCAAACTTATAATTTAATTCAAGAATAGGTGCATATTCAATGACGGTTTACTCGACTGGAATAAGGAAAATGGAAAAAGAGGATAAAAGAAAAGTTTCTGAGATAAGCTTGCAGGTCGAGAAGATAAGGAAAGATCTTGGCAAGAGATAAACTCAAACCAAGGGCGAAAAAGGAAGGGTGGCTGACCTTGGAGGTGTATATAAAGAAGATCAAGGGGAAGAGCAGAGAGGACAATTTTTTAGACTCTTGGAACTCTTTGCACCTAGAAACCTTAGGATATACTCTCAACAAACTTTGTTTTTATGACTGGCACTCGATTACTAGACGAAATCGCATAGGCAGTTCGATCTCATGTTCCACTCTTTTAATTGAACTATGTTCGGCTTTATCCTTGAAAGGGGTACGTTGGTAGTTCTTCCATAAGGTTCAGTCCAAAATCAACAAAACCTTTTTCGTATCTTTTTGTATTTTCTTATTGAGCGGCGACTCAAAGTTTAAGGATTTAAGTGGCAAGAACTAGACAACTTACTTACAGATCTTGCGGCTGAAGCTTTTACAATATGTTGTAACAATCGCTATGCTCTTACGAGAATTCAAAATAAAGATCAAACTTTTCTTAATTCCTATTGTTATCTTTTCATATTCTTCTGCTAAAGATCAAAATAAAGATCGTATCCCCCACTGCTAAAACATTTTCTGAAATCTAAGATTTCGTAAAAAATTCAAGCGTCACTTCTATAGTAATATATTCAGTGCATTCTCGATAATTGTCACCTAAGCTTACCTCGGAAAAACTACTCAAAACTCCCTCGGAGCAATCCTATGGAAATGAGAAACTTTCTGATTAAGTTTAGTCATCTTAATTAAGCCCCACAGCTATATTTTCTGATATAAAACTCGGAAACTAAATTTGCAAAATAGCCGCAAAAACATGAGTTTTCAAAACACAGCTCTCGTATAGTTAAACTCGAAAACATTTTACAAAATAACTTTCGTAAAATCAAGCTTGAAAACATTTTATGAAACGACCTTCATAAAATTAAACCCAATGATTGTTTACGAAACAACTTTCATAAAATTAAACTTAACAATATTTTACGTAATAATTTTCAAAAAATTAAGCTCGAAAAATCTTACAAATAACTTTCGAAAAATTAAACTCGACAAAATTTTACGAGACACCTTTCGTGAAACAATTCGACAATCTTCGAGAAGTCAAACAAGATCGTACAAAAGGACTCTCGGAGAACAAAAGAGATGGAGTGAGAGTTGAAAAGTGAACTTCGCATATCAGCCTCTCTTCCTTGTTCTCACCGTCCTCTCTCTTTTGCCTCATCACCCAACGATTCTTTCCGATCGTCCAACGAGTCTTCCTGATCGCATTCGGCATCTTCCGATCACCATTGGCTAATTTTAACGCCAAAATTTTTTCAACAAATTACTCCTTCATCTTCTTAAAAGAAATGATACAGCGACAGAAACCCATATCTGAAAAATATAGATAGCCGGACCAAAACCGCAAGACATGCTTCATCCTAAACACGGCCAAGAAAATAGAAAAACCCAGGAAGAATCAATATTTTTACTGTCCATAAGGGATGGACAAACACGAGAAGATGAAGGGGGAATGAGCAAGCAAAACTAAGAAGAGGCAAACCAGAATCTTCGAGAAAACTAAGTTATGTCCGACTTGGGAATTTTTTAAATCATACTTGGAGTTTTCGTAGGAAGGAATTAAGAAATAAATACACTTTGAAGATTGCCGTAAACTTTAGGGAACTTAGAATGTAGGTGGATAGTCTAGTAAACTAAGTCTTAGGCCATTTTCGCTATCGATTGTTCCTTAACTGTTCAGGCAGGCTTTGCAAACTGATCTAAATTCTCACAAAACCGAGAAATGATCGCCACGCATACTCAGCTCACTTCCTAAAGAAAGAAAGAACTAGAGACACAAACGCCATCTTAAGCCCAACTCGTTCCTAGTAGTTTTCTCAAAACCGACATATTCCACGTCATCAACCTGAAAGCCACCAAGTCACAATCCCAACGTCGTCTTTAAATCGACTCAGATTGTCGATCATTCCAATCCTCAAAAGAGAAAACATACACAATCCTTCAAAATATCGATTCATCTGTTTCGTTTCACAAAAAAAGGAGGGAGTTGGTACGTTGACATGGTGTGTTTTATTGTTCTAGCAGGGTATAAATATCATAAACAATTAAGTATCAAATTAACCCTAATTTTAACACACAAATAATACTCTAGCCAAGAGAGATCAGGTGTAGTACTTAGGGATCGAATCTACAGAGAGCAATAGCACACAATAGATTTCTTATTTCTAAGGACTAAGCTAGGTGAATATATATATCAATGGTGAACGATTAATTAAGGAAATATTCCTTATCAAGAAGTAGAGATGCAATATGGAAATATGCTCATAATGCAAATATGGAAATATTCGAATAATGCAAATATGGAAATGTGCTAATAAACTAACTAGATGTAAATGTAAATATGTTAGATCTACTGTTTTAAGCCTAATAGATTATAGAGGATAGATTGGAAATGTAAATATTCTAGAACTCAAATATTAACTATTATGACCCTTTTAACTCCAACTCTCGTATGCGAGCAAAAGGAAAGACCATCGATCGACAGCTAAGGTCTGATGTCGATCGACGGTGAAATCAGAAGGAAATGTGAACAAGATTTGATAAGTCTACCAGACTTATTAGACCAGCTCTCGCATGCTCCTAACAGCCTAGTTCAATGGAGTCTATTCTGCCACAGAACCTACTCTCGTAGTCGTACATGCCCTACATTCAAGATCCTAGTTAGCTACTCTATAATGCAAGCATGAAGCACAACTTAATTAATGGATATTAACTTAACCTAGCAATCCTACTTTTGAGCTAATCCATGATTTCCTCTCATTCAACCCTTAATCTAGTTGATAACTACTTAGACATAATCAATGTAAGAACAATAGTCTGAATATAATGCATAGATAAAATATTGGGGGTTCCAATACAATTCTCCCCAAAGAGTTATGAATGTTCACCCCTAAAAACTCTATAACTATAATAGAAAACTAAAACTCTTTGTTGCACTCCAGCCTCTCCTTTTTTTCTCTCAATACATAAGGCATAAATATAAAACATTGAAACTTAGGTCAAAACTCGTCTAGGGCATTTTATCATTTGTCTATAACTTGGGCTTTGAATCAGTTGTCTGTGATTTAGACGTCGATCGATGGCAAGTGTGAAGCATAGATCGGCCTTGGTCTTGTACTTCAACTTCTCAAATGGCCAGCTACGGATTCTTCTCCTCTAAATGCTCCAAAAGCTCCAACTATCTCCATATATCTCCAAAACGTTCATAGACATGTAAATATTCCAAAACATAGCCCATGCACACATAATAGACCCTAAATAGAGTCTATTACATGCCTAAAACTGGTAATGAATAGGCTATATAAACCCCCCTCCAGACTTAACCTTTTGCTTGTCCTCAAGCAAACCAAGCTTATGAAAGAGGTTTTGAAAAGCAGAGACCTACATAATGTCTAAGTATAATTGTCACCCTACTTTGTTACAACCACATCCTATCAAGTTAATCACAGAGAAACTTTATATACCATATCCTCGTATAACAACCAGATCCACTCTACCAACAACTTAGCAAATACTAGTCTGCCTCACCCCTCTATTAATTTCATTTCTTTGCATAAAATAAAAGTGTAGGCTTTACCTTGGGATTATCGACCAAAGGACACATGGACTCTTACCTCTGCAAGTATCTCAACAACTAGGCATGAAGTCTTCTCTGATTCCTTTCTTCCCCCTTTTCTCTCTGAATCTTTTTAGATCTCAAACTTAATGGACAATGATTCTGATGCAGTCCAACTTGCCATCTTATTTTCGATTTTCTTCTTCTTTTCTTTTTCTTTTTTTTTCTTTTGGTTTTTGGGCAAAATTGAAGGCAATTAGTGAGTTCATCGGTAATGTATCTACCCCTCGCTTCCAACAATGTGTGAACGTTCCTCTGAGTTAGAATAGTGGGGTCATCGGTAATGTACCTACCCCTCTGCATCTCGTGAAGACCTCTCAATATTTTAAGCTATTAGGCAGATGCTGAAGAGAGAAAGAAGGGAACCAAATGTGTAATGAATTGTACCTACAGACTTCCAGAATTAGTGTTGGAAATCAGCTTCGATTCCTTCAAACTTTCTAAGCAAGTGTGATATAGTGGCAGGATGATCCACTTTGGTATCTCTAGTAATCTCTGCAAACAACCTTTTAAGAATGGTGCTAAAGTGTGGTTAGTCAATAATAAATCTTGATCGTAGTCCCCTTCTTGACTCAATAATTTTTTTTTGTAAAACTTATATATATAGTAAATAAAGCTCAAAATAAATCAAATAGCATTAGCGAACCTCCTTCAGACTTAAAAATCTACAAAACAAAGTAAAACTCGAAATAAATAGTAGTATAACTAAAAACGAAATAAAGACTTACTAAACAGTGGGTTGCCTCCCACTCAGCGCTTGGTTATATTCTTAAGCTCGACGTTGTGAACTTTCTGACTAGTTTGGAGGTGGATCAACACTTGCAAAACAAGTGTCTACATCTTCTTTGCTCTTCTGAAACCATGTACCAATAAAGCTCCTCATTGGCTCATCTCCTCTGGTTTTCTCATTCCTTGCAACTGCTCTAGCAACCTCCATTGAATGCATTCTCCTCTGTAGGTTCTCCATACTGCGCTGTATCATTCGAAGTCTAGCAGTTGTAGTCTCTGATATATCCTCCAATTGCTGAGAAATATCTTACTTCATCAGGCTCTGAGAAAAAAAAGCAATCTCATCGAACCTATCTTCCAATTGTACTTTTGTTGCGGTCTTCTGTCCGTTGGCTTCTGTGTCGATCGATGGCCTGATGTTGCCGTCGATCGATGCCAGTTCGTCTGCCCTAATCGCAGGCTGTCTCTGAACAATATCCAACTCTTGTTTCATCTCATTCATGCATGTACTCAAACCGGTGAGGCAGTTGTCTATAGGATAATAGACATCATCAAGCCTCTTGTAGAAATCATCCAGTGACATCTCTTGAGCTTTGTAGATCGCATGCACAATATCATCAATCTCTTCTCTGTTATTGTAACATCCCGAGTTGGATTTGTGGAAAAGGTTACGAGAATTGATTTGGCTACCTATGTCACCAAAGTTTACTTACCTTTTCCGTCACGCATCCGTTTAGAACTCCAGGGTTAAGCGTGCTTGAGCTGGAGTAGTGAAAGGATGGGTGACCTATCGAAAAGTGATTCGCGATACCGTGCGAGTAAGGCCAAAACACGGGGAAAGGTCGGGTGGTGATTGCAGGGTCAGTAAACAATGATTTCGAGCCTTGGAAAATTTAACGCACGACAATCAGACGGGATGGGGCCCACCGGCCGAGAGAGTGGGCGTGGGTGGCCTATTAGCCGTGGGCGATCGGGGTGTTACAAGTGGTATCAGAGCTGGTTAGCCATCTCGGTTCTGACCCGAGAGGCGTCTTGAGACCTGTCGTGGGGCGCAACGAGGACGTTGTGTTCTTTGAGAGGGGGTGAATTGTAACATCCCGAGTTGTGATATGTGGAAAGGCTTACGAGAATTGATTTGGCTACCTATGTCACCAAAGTTGACTTACCTTTTCCGTCACACATCCGTTTAGAACTCTAGGGTTAAGCGTGCTTGAGATGGAGTAATGAAAGGATGGGTGACCTATCGGGAAGTGATTCGCGATACCCTGCGAGTGAGGCCAAAACGCGGTAAAGGTCGGGTGGTGATTGCAGGGTCAGTAAACAATGATTCGAGCCTAGGAAAATTTAACGCATGGCAGTCAGGCGGGATGGGGCCCACGGGCTGAGAGAGTGGGCGTGGATGGCCCATTAGCCGTGGGCGATCGGGGCGTTACAGTTATATGTCCTTTGATTCTTCATAGACATAGCAATCTTTGATGCATGTTCTGGTAAACATAGGTAGCTCTGCTCAAGCAAATTACCTCTCTCTAGAACTGCTCTGATGTCTTCAACTTGCACATTCACTACTCTTCTGTCTGTAGCTTGTGCATTACCATACTCATCTCTATAGATGCCATACTCATCTTTATTTTCCCAATGGAAAAGTTTATTGCCCTTAGCATCAAAAGCTCTCTTACCTTGCTTGAAACGCCAGTCGATCGATGGTGGTTTGTTCCAATTGTTCGGTTGTGGACTGAGTGAATTATAGACATTGGAAGAACAAAGTTTGTGTACCTCCGGAAAGGGTCTGTTGATCGATGCATGATGGATGTTGTCGATCGATCTAGGATTCTTGGAAGTGTATGGAACTTTACGGAATAGTTTTACTGTGATAAAGGGAAGAGGAGATAGAGATTACGATGGAGGGATGGCTTTATGGTTTAGCACAAGATAATTGTCCAGTAGGAGTGAGAGCTGGAGCCAAGTAGGAGTGAGCGCTTGGTTGCACTTCTTGTGTTGAATGGTGGTGAGGCTGAGGTCGGATGGGGGTATGGGGGGTATGGTTGAGGAGGTCCAGTAGGAGTGAGAGCTGGTGCCAAGTAGGAGTGAGTGCTTGGTAAACTAACTCCTTACGGATTGTCTCGTTCTTATGCTTCTCAATGTCGATCGACGTTGTAGGATGCGCGTCGATCGATGGATGTTGATGTTGTCCAAATGAGTTACCCGATCCATTAGCCATAATAAGAGCATCTGCTACATCCTCTTTAGATATATGTAGGATTCTCCCATAAAGAGCCCGTGCACGTCCCTCTGGGTCTCTGAAAATTCCAAACTCATCCGGTCGAAGATTACCAATATTTGTATCTTCTGCTCCAAGTTCGTGTTCTGGTTCGCATCTGATGTCGTTCGATGGCCAGGAGATCTCGTCGATCGATGCTAAATTATCCACTGTCACGTTCATCACCCAGCCAGTGTCTTGTGATGCTAGGCCGCAATATTCAATCAGTTCTTCCTATATGTAATCTTCATCGTATCCTTCGTAATCTTCACCGTATCCTCGGCATGTCGGACGTGTGTCAATTGATGGTGTATGGTAACCAACGATCGGTGCTCGATAACCAAGTTGTTGCCCAAAAAGGTTTCCAGCTCCATTGGTCATGGCAAGTATATCTTCTATATCTTCCCTCGTGATGTTTTGTAATCTGCCATCCATTGCTCTTGCATGACGTCTGGATCTCTCATGATATCGAACTCATATGGTTGTAGGTAACCATATTCCTGCTCGCGTTATGCAGCTAAATCTAGTTTGGACTCTGCTTCTAGATCAGTATCGATCGATGGCGTAAGGTGACCGTCTATCGATGTCGATTTCCTGAGTGGATGGGAAATGTGATAAACACAATCCTCTTTTATAGCAATATCATTGTACTCGATTATCTCTTCTTCTCGGTATTCTTTGTCGTACTCGGGGTACGCCGGGTTGTAACCACCATCTTCATGGTAGTTGTTGATCGGTTCTGAAGTAGGGTTGTCGATTGATAGCGAAGGGTGGGTGTCAACCAATTGCTGAACATCAAATGGGTCGATCGATTGTCTACCTGGATATCGATCGATGCTCCATCTTTCGACTCTTCATTGAAATCATAATCGCTGAATCATGTGGCCACAACTTCTGCATCATCACACAATTCAATCAGAGTAGCCTCGCTCTTATTCTTGATAGGTTCATTGAAAATATTTTGATTAGTTAGAGATAGATACAACATGTTTAATTTCATATCGCAGATAGCTCCCACGGTAGCCATGAATGATCTCCCAAGTAGTAGTGAAGAGTTCCAATTTATCCTAATGTCCATCACGTGGAAGTCTACTGGGACTAGGGTGTTGTTAATCTTTATTGGAACATCTTTTACCATCTCTCCTGAGTTCACTTTTGAGCAGTCTACAAATGTGAAAGAATGATTGGAGGGTTCCACTTTCAGGTTCAGCTCCTCTGCCATAGTCTTTGGCATATTTCCCACTGATGATCCAATATCACAGAGGGTATTGGAATATTCGTTGCCCTTGATGAAGCATGGAACCACGAATTTCCGAGGATCACTTTTCTTCTTTAGACAAGTCATATGTTTCATCTTCTCTATAAGATGATTGAACATGATCTCTATATCATTGTCTGTCTCCCGTGTTTCCTTAAAAAATATCCACAACCTGTGAGTATAATAAGCTTCATCAAAAGGAGTATCTAAAGAAATTTTTAAAACTCTTTTGGCAAAGCTATCCATCTTTTTTCATTGGCTTCTCTGCGTTGATGTTTGGGGATCTTTTGCTTCCTCTTGGAGTGTCCCTCATCTTCTCTATCAAGATCCATAGCTTCAGACGTGTCAGTATTTTGTTCTGAAATCGTTATGGTTGGACGCACAATCAAATTCACAGTGATGCTTTGCAGTCAAACCAGCTTTCTCATCTGTCGATTGATGCTCAGGTCGCATTGTCGATCGATACCTCTATCTCTTTGTCGGTCGATTGTCTCATGATGGTGTCGATCGACGTTAGTCGATTCACACAAAGCTACAGATACTGCAAGAAATCGTTGTCGATCGATGCTCATTTCTTGGTGTCGATCGACACCAATGCGAACTGTCGAATAATATGGAACTTTTCACACGAAAATCTCCTTCTTGGAGCCTTTCCCTCTTAACTTCCTGCCAAAAATCATCGTCAATCAATGCATTGACATGGTGATACTGTCCATGCTTTATTTTCTCCTTCATCAGGCTCTCATGCCTCCTAATGGTTTCACTTGTTTGCAGCACCTGATTCTCCAGCTTCTTCATATGGTGTTGAGGTTTTCGAACTTGGTGTTGAGGTTGAGGTACAGCCCATCTATCTTTCAATTGAAATCCACAGTCATCTTTTGTTGTCCCTCTAAAAATTTTCAACCATTGCTTCGATCTTGGTTTCTTGGATCTCCGGAGGAGGATTCTGATAGTAAGAAGATCCATAAGTTATGTTGTTGTTTAAGGATTTTCGCTGTGAACCCTGATTAAAGTTACTCCTTTGACCATTCCCATAGGAATTCATGTTGAAACCTGGATTCCCTTGTCTCTGAAAACCATTCCCATCAATGTAGTTCACATCCTCTTCTTCAATCTCATCATCTCTATATTCTATTGCTTCTACTTCTGCAAAAGTGACTTGCTTCTTGAGGAATTTCTGAACACTATCCAGTTTTACCTTGACCTCTTTAGTCTACTCCTTGCTCAAACCTGGAGTTGAGTTCTTCCTTTCAAATTCTGCGTTCTTGGTAATGCTGTTGGATGCCAGATTCATAATCAATCTTGTAGCTTCTTCAGGATTCCTAGTAGTTCTTGTCATTTATTGCTCCTGGTGTGTCTTTGCATGCACCTGGAAAACAAAGGAAAAGAAAAAAACTAGTGACTTGAAAAATAGTAACAAACCTAAACTAAAACCTAGAAATTAAATCTAATGGCGATCAATACTCCCCAGCAATGGCGCCAAATTTGACATGGTGTGTTTTAATGTTCTAGCAAGGTATAAATGCCCTAAAAATTTAACTATCAAATTAACCTAATTTTAACACACAAATAATATTCTTGCCAAGAGAGATCAGATGTAGTACTTAGTGATCGAATCCACAGAGAGAAATGGCACACAATAGATTTCGTGCTTCTAAAGACTAAGCTAGGTGAATATATATATATCAGTGGTGAACTATTAATTAAGGAAATATTCCTTATCAAGAAGTAGAGATGCAATATGGAAATATGCTAATAATGCAAATATGAAAATATTTTAATAATGCAAATATGGAAATATGCTAATAATGCAAATATCAAAATATTCTAATAATGCAAATATGGAAATATGCTAATAATCTAACTAGATGTAAATGTAAATATGCTAGACCCTAAGGTTTCAAGCCTAATAAATTATAGGGAATAGGAAGCATGGAAATGTAAATATTCTAGAACTCAAATGTTAACTATTCTGCCACTTGTAACGCCTCAAATTCCGAACAGAGCCGGGAAAAACTCAACCATTAAGTTAGAGATTAGGAACTTGTTCGAGTCATATTGGTTTGAGTCGAGACTTACCCTCTAGGTTAGGACTAGAGAGTGTTTCCTGGGCTCTGATACCACTTGTGACACCCGGACCCAGCATATCTGAAATGGTCGGCGATCCTAAAGATACATTGTTTCGGCCTTTTGGCTGGAGACAAGTGTCATGATATCGCCGACCATTTCAGCTATGCTATAACGGCCTACTCCACCCCGGAGGATCAGCCGGCCCTTCAGTGCACCGACCCTAACCCCTCACCGTGGGAGGAAACTGCCTCCACATCCACCGGTAGGTTATTGATGCGCTTGGCGTTACTCGAACCCAAGACCTCACCCTTTAACAACTCTTCACAAGACAAGCTGTCACCAATTGATACCACTTGTAACGCCCCGTAATCTCCACAAAAGAGGCAGATACAAAAGTAATTCCATGTATCCGGCTAACCAATCCATACAATTATATAACTCTCGTATGCGAGCAAAAGGAAAGATCATCGATCGACGGCTAAGGCCTGATGTCGATCGACAGTGAAATCAGAAGGAAGTGTGAACGAGATTTAGTAAGTCCACCAGACTTATTAGACCACCTCTCGTATCCGCCAAACAGCCTAGTTCAATGGAGCCTACTCTAGCGCTGAACTTACTCTCGTAGTCGTCCATGTCCTACTTTTGAGATCCCAGTTAGCTACGCTAGAATGCAAGCATGAAGCACAACTCAATTGATGGATATTAACTTAACCTACAAATCCTACTTTTGGGCTAATCCATGATTGCTATAATTCAACCATGAATCTACTTGATAACTACTCAGACGTAATTAAAGTAAGAACAATAGTATGAATATAATGCATAGATAAAATATTGGGGTTTCAATACAATTTTCCCTAAGGAGTTATGAATCATCTGCCCTAAAAACCACAAAACTATAATAGAAAACTAAAACTCTTTGTTGCACTCTAACCTCTCCCCTTTAGCTCTCAATACATAAGGCATAATTATAAAACCCTAAAACTTAGGTCAAAACTCGTCTAGGGCATTTTTGTCATTTGTCTCTAACTTGGGCTTTGAATCAGCTGTTTGCGATTTGGACGTCGATCGATGGCAAGTGTGCAGCATCAGTCGACCTTGGTCTTTTAGCATTGATCGACTCCAAGGTTGTGTCGTTGATCGACGACAGTCTTGTACTTCGACTCCTCAAATGGTCAGCTACGGATTATTTTCCTCTAAATGCTCCAAAAGCTCCAAGTATCTCCATCTATCTCCAAAACGTTCATGGACCTGTAAATACTCTGAAACATAGCCTAAACACACATAATAGACCCTAAATATAGCATGTAACATTGCCTAAAACTGGTAATAAATAGGCTATATCATATGTATACTATTCTCGTACACTCTCATACTTCAAAAACTTTTTGCCTCAACATCAGTAAAACGCTTTCAACAAAGCAAACTCTTGCGACATATGGCAATGAAATGACCCATCAAAACCGTCCAAAAGGCAAACAATGATCTATGATTCTTCTAAACACTAGCGGCATACCTAAACAGACAAAAATATATGATAAATCTTCAAAAATCGAAGCATTGCTCCAAGTTTCCATTGAATCAAGTGAGTCACGAAAAAACACCAAAAGCATTTGCGAAAAAGCAGAATCGAGAATAAAAGTAGCAGCGAGCACAACAAAGGGAACACTTTCTCCGCGCTCGTGGACCAGATCTACCGCTGGTTGACCGATTCGTTCCGCTCGAGAAACGAATATTTTGTGAGAATTCCTCTCAAATACCCACGAAAATTTTTCGTGACTAGATCATAACAAAATAAACTTCGGTAAAACTCCATGAGTGACTCCAAGCAACTTTCACCAAAGATCAAAAGCAAAATGGAAACGTCTCTCATAAAATCTGCAGAAACATTGCTACTTTGAAATCGCCACACATTCATAAAACTGGTCACCCATTAGTTTTGTATGACTGGAATATTTTATACGAAACAGTCTGCAAGAAAAAAAGATCGGTATCATGCAAAATGACTTTGCAATAAGAAAACGCAAATGAGGAAAACCTAATCCTCACCCGCAGATATCACGAGTAATCTGCGAGAAACATTCTTTATTCATTTCAATGAGAAGTCCATCTTGTAAAACTTACATGAAAAGTCCTTCATATTCGGATCAAGATGTACAAAGCAACTTTTCAAGATAAACATAATAGGTTTTACAAAGAATTGTTTTTCGTATAGAAAATAAATAAAGTTGTATGATCCGACTTTGGATGACCAATCTAAAATTTATCTCTTCGCACCGATCTTACAGATCTTATTCTTCAGCCCTGCAGCTTGCTGGCTTCTACCTTTCATTCCCCTCGGTTACATTCGAGCATGTAGTCATCCCGCAACTGACTCCGCACAGATTCTTTATCGAGCCTCTTAGGCTTCATCTTCCTCAGAGAAAAACGAAACAACTATTATACGACTAAAGGAAGCATTATACGAAATATGCATCCTATAACTCAAAACATAAAGTGGAAAATCGTTTTCTACCACCATCGGCCATCTTAACACCAAAAATTCCAGCATACTTGGCCTATCAATCTCAACGAACGTTCTTTGGCCCTCAGCTAGTTACGCCTTCCCGTTAAAGCCCGAACCAAAATTCGGCATCCTCTTTAAGGACAATTATAATTAAAATTACTTGACCTTAATGTTAACACGAAATTTCCATGGTCTAATCCTTGACCAGCAACGTCCTCGGCTATGCGGCTGAACACAGCTTTCGTGCCAAGCCAGAGCATTTGAGCGACCACCGCTCCATCCAATCACTTAACGGCAAAATGGAAATCCGCGATAAATGCTAAGTGACGATTACATAAATAATTATTATATAACCCAGAAATGAAAATCGTAGAGTAATGTTCTAACAACCAAACCATTAAAAAAAAATTCAACTTGTCGAAAAAATCGACCAAGATTTATATGTTACACAATTCACTTTAAGCCCGAAACATATTACCCATAAAAAGAGGCATAAGGAAAACCTCGTAACTAAGCTACTAGACCTATACGAAATATCCTTAAAATATACGAAATAATCTTAGAGGGTCGACTCTTCACAAAGAACACTGAAGGAAGACGCTTACTCCCTTGAAAAATTCACACCACCCTGTGGTCCTAACTCCTTAATTACAAATCAAAAAATTTAAAATATAAACAGAAACAACAGTTTTGGTTGTGAACATCCGCAAGCAAACCAAAACGTTTCTCTGCCCTAAGGTTTAAGAAAAACCTTGCGACACTGCAAAACATCTCCAAGCCCGCGAACATTTCAAGAAAGAAATGCAGCATATGAAAGAAAAATCAATCTTCAGCATCGCGAGACGTTGCAGACGCTTGAAGAACCGTTTTTCGACAAAAATACCTTCCCCGATAAAAACACCATCTTGGAAGGCCAAACAGTTATAGGCAGTAACACCTTCTCAAACACACATCCTTCGCGAAGGCTCAAATTCAAACGGTAAACACTTACCATCATGTTTGTTACTGATCACAACAAACTCTAATCTTCCTCCCATAGAGATAGCTCACAGACATCCAACACAAGGATAATAGCGCGCTATAAAAGAAATCCAAAATTTTGGTCAGCACTTCTAAACGACTTCAAAATTGTCTTGGGAGAGATGCTCGATTCCAGATCAGTGCAAGTCATATAAGCGAGAACTTATCGTAGACTTTAATATCGAGACGAAATCAGGTCGAAAACGCAACGGATATTGTAAGCCGAAACAGTAATCGCAAACCCTAAACCGTTACTAGGCCTAGGTCATGCCGAAAACCCAGAACACTGGTCTCAAACATCTCAAGGCATGATTTCTAACCGATACGAGATCCTAAAACATGTCTATTCATCGGTATTCCCATCCTAAAAAACGACAAGTATCACGATCCGTCAAAGAGTTAGATATGAGATGACAATTCATAATTTTCCCTCTACAGTGGCAGGGATTCAAGGCCACACGTGGCCAGTCCCGAAAACATGGATACGGCCACACTTGGCCAAAGAAAAAATCCTACAAGGCTAGTCTCGAGGCCGACAAAGGTCCAATACAAAATGACATCGGCAGAAACATGCTCGATAATCTCTACACGACACACAACTAAGCCATAAAGGTCTCACTGGAAAACAGGTCGTAAGAACCTTAACTCCAAGAAGAACTATGAAAGTCTTATCCCTTCAACAAGGGTACGTAGGCAGTCTTCACAATGTGCAGCCCCAATCTAATCAACGTTCAAAAAAACTTGTTTCGCCAACTGACCTTCTTAGCCATTGATTCCACCTAACACGCCAGCTACTACCTCGCAATAAATTAAACGTAATATCTTACAAGCTGGGGGCTATATGTTGGGGTCAAAATTGTTTATGGCAAAATCAACGGCAAAATCCTTCGAGAAATTGTGCCATAAGCAAATATAAGCTGAAAATGTCAAAGAAACTATATGTCATAACCCAAACCTCTTTCAATAAGGATACAAGAACAAACTTCATATATTTCATTCCGGACAAGGAAAAAAAGAACTTCTATCCAAAGATGAAATTATCGGAAAACGTTCTTGCGGAAGGTTTTTGCAAGAAATGATGAATTTTACGAAACAGTCTTCCGTTGTTGGTGTCAAAAACGGTCACGACGGAACCGATGTCTGAAAGTTACCGCGGAAACGTTTTCTCTCTTTCAAGTACGAAATAAAATAAGAAACCATCACATCTGAACTTCTCATCGCCCTGCCTATGTCATCTCGACTAACGGATCAAGACATACAACGAAGGAACAACCGTGTCGCTTCCAAGTCTAGTCGCCCATGGGCGACTAGACACACAACTTCTAGTTACATATGGGTGACTAGATTCTCCACGAATTCTAGTCCGTGGGAGGCTAGACTCTCCACAATGTCTAGTCGCCTATGGGCGACTAGACGCGTGTAACATTTAGTCGCCCACGGGCGACTAGACCCTCGACAAAGTCTAGTCACCCATGGGTGACTAGACGCGTAAAACGTCTAACCGCCCATTGTGGACTAGCCGGTTAACAAATCTCATCACCCTCTAACTCCTAGGACCAGTCCTACGCACCCTCATGGTCCTCTACTCGCCCTCTTGGCTATCTTAATCGCCCTCATGGTCCTCTACTATCCCTCATGGTCTCCTACGCACCCTCTTGGCCTTCCTACTCACCCTTAGCTCCTTGTTTACATTCTATTCTGAATCTCGATCTAAACGTTTTTTGTTTCGTTTCAATCGGAGTTTTCGTTGAGATTTTATGGTAAAAACAAGTAAGACTTGTTTTTGCGTAAAATTTTGAATCAATCATCAAAATGGTAATGGTTAGCTTAACACCACTTTTTACATATAAGACTAGGTTTATAGGACCAACAATACAAAAACAGATTTAGGATAAATCGATGATTTCACCGAGAATAATCGTATAAACGTGCAAGTCGTAAAACAGCTCGAAACTGCCTTAAATACGATAAAAGCACACTTATGATTTAATTCGCAAATAGTCCCATATTCAATAACGGTTTACTCGACTAGAATAAGGAAAATGGAAAAAGAGGATAATTGCAAAGTTTTAGAGATAAGCTTGGAGATCGAGAAGATAAGGAAAGATCTTGGCAAGAGATAAACTCAAATCAAGGGCGAAAAAGGAAATATGGCTGACCTAGGAGGTGTATCTATAGAAGATCAAGGAGAGGAGCAGAGGGGACGATTTTTTAGACTCTTTGAACTCTTTGCACTTATAAACCTTAGCTATACTCTCAACAAACTTGGTTACCAGTAGTGGCACTCGATTACTAGACGAACTCGCATAGGCAGTTCAATTTCTTGTTCCACTCTTTTAATTGAACTACGCTTGGGTTTATCCTCGAGGGGTACGTTGGCAGCCTTCCATAAGGTTCAGTCTGAAATCAACAAAACCTTTTTCTTATCTTTTCGTATTTTGTTATTGAGCTGCGACTCAACTAGGTTTAAGGATTTAGGTGGCTGGAACTAGAAAACTCGCTTATAGATCTTGCGGCCGAAGCTTTTACAATATGTTGTAACAATCTCTATGATCTTACTAGAATTCGAAATAAAGATCAAACTTTTCTTACTTAGTTTTGTTATCTTTTCATATTCTTCTGCATTTATTCGATTACTTGTCGTTGGCTCTTGCTGAGAATTCGGATGTCAAGGAAAGTACAATTTTCTTTGCTTTCCTCTGTTCACTAAAATCTATAGTGCGAATTTCGGTTCCAACAATCTATACCAAAGGTTGAGTGTTGATCGACATTTCTTTAGACAAGCATTAACGTTCAGATATAAAAAGTTCAACTAAACCCTAGACCAAATGTCGTATGCGCCTAGGTATCTAATCCAGCAGAGTTTGGGTTCCGTTAGTCAATTGCACTCTCGTGTCTCTCAATAGTCCAATGAATCTAGGTTCAAATAATTACTGCATTTTCAACTACTCTAGATCCTAGTATTACAAGCTACCCTGGTGTAGAAATCAGTAAGAAACCCTAGCAATCATAATCAATTATCAGTTTGACATTAAGCTCATGAAATCCTTAAATCTAGCAAGATGATTACTCTGACATGGTAGTAATAACACATATCGTAGTCTGAATAAATAATAGATAAGGAAATCAATGATAAAACCAAAGGAGTTCCAATCAATCTCTGAAGGAGAATTGATCTTCTCTCCAAACCTAAAACAATAAATAAAAGAAAGTGTAGAAAAGCATAGCTGTCAACAATGGCTTAGAAAACTATAAAAACTAGGTATATAGTCAGCTAGGGGCCTTCTGGTAACTTCTGGTGACTTATGGGCCTTATTCATTCTTGAAATAGACTCAGCGCGTCTTCTGGAATCAGTGTCGATCGACACCAAGAGGTCTTTGTCGATTGACACTCCTAAGTCTCGACAGCTTACGCTCATGAGACAGATGGACCATTCTTCAGTAAAACAGGTATAACTTTAGATCTAACTGTCTGTTGAACCTAAAACCAGTGGCATCGGAAAGCTAAATCAAAGATCTATCTTTTCTAAAATGATAAGCTCAATCGCACCAATGGAAGTTCTTCATCCATAGATAAAATTCTGATGCGTATGTGCAGTTATGCACCTCAAATAGCTCTAGAATCTCCAAAATTCTCCAAAACGTACATGAATCTGAAAACACTCTAAAATAGACTCCAAACACATATAATAGACTCTAAGTAACACATTACTATTGGTTAAAACTGGTAAAATCCATAGTATATCAGAGACCATAAGAGACTCGTATTAAGATAAAAGGACTCAACTTCAACTATTGGTCAAGTCTCAGACTCCACAACACTCGGTAGTCGGCAGACGGCTCTTCAAAGGCAGCCCAGTTAATATTGACATAGAAATAATATCTAGACCAGTGATGAATCTTCGACAGATGGCAAGTTAGGATTTTGAGTTTAGGTCTCATCTTCACCGAGATATATCTATTCTTCACAAACTGACTTTGTGTCATCTCCTCAAAAACACGGACGCTCATCGACGTATCTATCTCGACATCCATGACCATCAATTCTAAGGCAACTATCATGTCACTAACTAGGGGAGAGTGATATCTCGGTGGGAGTAGTAAGATGTAACAAGTCGAGGAATAGGAAACCAGAACTTGGCATCCTTTTTGAAATACAACTCATAAAGGCACTGATTCCCGAACGGAGGAGCCCATGGACGCTGGTCCTCTCTATGAATTATGAAATTGAACGCGGCAGGGACGTTACCCTCCCTCAACATTGTTGTTACTTTCTCAAACGTTGACCATGTAGGCAGAACGTCGCCCCCTCCCCCCCCCCCAAATTTTCCATTCCACAACTGATGAACAAAGGGCCTCTGAAAGGATTCCACGTAGATATTCAAAGCTCCCATTGCGATATCGCCGCACCAGATAAATACACTGAAACCATATAGGCCGGTTTTCTTCCATAGCATCTCCTGCATCGACCACATTTACTTGGTGCCTCTCGTATCCACGACATTTTCCTAGCCCCCCCTTGCTTAAATAGATTTTTACTCGGCATCCGACCGTTGGCCATCCCCGTCTTCCCTAAATTCTTCCTTGGCATGAAAAACAGTTGGATCTGCTCGAAGTTTAGCCCGGCAACACCTCTTAGAGCATCTTGATGAGCTCTTGCTGAGTAATCTGCTGGACTCGAGCTACCTGAGAGATCCCAGTCAGGACTGGGATAAGTAACCTTTTCTTTTCTCTTACGTTTCTGGATCGACGACATTTTCTCTCGAAGAAAAGGCGAAGAACAAGGAATAAATCGGAGAAATCAAGCAATTTGCGGTGGGTGAACAGAATAATAAATTAAAAGTGAAGAAAAATTTAAGATATAAACTACCTTTTTATCGCGGAGATAAGTGAGGAAATAAGGGTGAGCTCACCTACTTATACTAAAAGGGTGGGACTATCAAAAACGATATCATCATTAAGTCAATTATACCTAGGGCGCTGCCTCTTTTCCCGCCTTTACGGGGGCGAGGATTCCACTTCTTGGAGAAAACCGGTGCCCGACTTGGATTAGAAGATGAATCGAGCAAACCAAATTCAAATTAGAGTGGTATAGCATCGTTTCCGCCAAGAGGAAATCACCCGCCGAGCTCTTTATTCTCACGACCTATTCTCACAAATTCACTGAGATCGACCTCGTCTCTCGAAAGTGAATTGGGAGATGTACTGTTAGAGAGGGATTGCACTCTTTAACAAGGCACAATGGATACGAGAGCTGGGCCAGAATCTTGGCCCAAGAGCTCAGCCCAAGAACTCGGCCCATTAAGCTCAGCCCAAAGACTCGGCCCATTAAGCTCAGCCCAAGAGTTTCTTAGGCCAACTCGACTTTAGGGCAAGCAGTAGAGAAAAAGTGAGGAGGCAAAGCATTAGGAAATACATTGAAACACACATCCGCACAAAGATTGATGACGTGAGCTAGGGCTTCCTCTGTTTAGCCTCACTCTCGATGATTGTCATCTTACTTACTCTCGCCAGTGCTTTTAGTCACTTCTCTTTGAATATTGTTTAAACACCTTTGTAATCTCGCTTGATTGATCAATAAAGCATCTTTAAATTAATTCATAATCGAATTTGTTCATCTTATTAAAACCAACCAAACTCAGATTCAATAAGTGTTGAAAATAAGCATAGTAATCTTTTTGTTACAAAAAAAAAAGAGCATAATAATCCTTTGTTGTGTACGTGTCTGCCACCTATCGATTATATATACATAAGAATTCAGGACTTTCAAGAAGATAGGTTTTAGAAATTACAAACCAACTAAAATTTGACCTTTTTAGAAAAGACCAAACTTTGATACCACCAGTTTCTCCGTAAATTAATTAAAGATGTAATACCCTAATATTACAAAGAGACAATTATGCTTTTATCTGGTTCATACTTTTTTTTCCTCCTACTCTATCAAACAACTTTACACAATACCATCACCGACCAGCTGCTTTAATGGAAACAAACAAATGTCGGTCGAATAAATAATGTGTAAATTATCATACACACCGAATAATTCTTTTTCACATTAATTTTGAATTGAAGGCAGCACTAATTAAAAAGTCTTACTGTGATTTCTATCTCCGACTTTTTTGGAAGTTTCATACTATATATGTGACTGTATAAATTATACACAAAGCCAATTATATTAGCTCATCTTTTCAGGTACATTGTATTTGATGGAAATTTCATGCAACTCTGAATTTATTCAACTTGTAAGCTTTCTTGATTTTCTCAACTTTCTCCATTTTTTCTATTTAATTTGACAGTTGCACAGCAATGAGAATATTGAACTTAATTTTTGTTTTGTGCAGGAATGGCAGATGATGACGAACTTTCCTACACCGGAAGAGCTTAATGATATTCTCTCTTTACCATCTCTGGAAACCATGGATCCCCAACTCTACAACCATCAGTCTCCAGTAGTAACCACGTTGGACGCAGAAGCAGCGAAACAACTCAAACACAGAAGCTACATGAATACTACTACGAACCAATGCTCAAGCGGGTTTGGTGAATATGGGATTATGGGAAACCTGCAGCCCAAGAAAGAGTCTACTCAATTGGCTCAGAGTAACTTGTCACGTGGTGTTTCACAAGCAAGAGACCACATAATGGCTGAGCGAAGACGCAGAGAGAAGCTGAGCCAACGGTTCATTGCTTTATCTACCATCGTCCCTGGACTCAAGAAGGTACATAATCTCATTATTCATGGTCATCATAGTTAGATCAGTTTTGATTGGCCGGTCATTTTGAGCCTGGTCTGCTTAAAGTCCTGCATAAGCCACACCATTTTGAATGATTAAGCATTTCGCTACTCTAATTTAAGTCCACGGGACACTTACCAGCCCCCGGTTAACCAGAAAAATGCTTACTAATCATTTGCGAATTGGATGTTTTGCAACCATAGATAAATTTTGTCCTCATTTCTGCCGATAATTACAAGATATAGAACATAGAAAAATATTGGTCTGCAGAAAATTTTTGTTTATCCGTTTGCTCCAACCAATCAAAGATTTAGACTCAAATACCGATCTACTTGTTCTGGGCCAACCATAACAAAATAGTTGATTCATATTTTTATCATCACTCTTTATGTTTTGATATTTCCTGTGGTGTTAATTAATTGGGCTTGAAGACGGACAAGGCGTCAGTGCTTGGGGGCACAATAAAGTACCTGAAACATTTGCAAGATAGAGTTAGATTTTTTGAGGAGCAAGCCAGTCAGAAAACCATTGACTCAGTAGTGTATTTGAACAAGTTGAGGCTCTCTGTTGCGGATACAGAGCAAGAATGTATTGCGTTACCGGAGATCGAAGCTATATCATCTGGTAAAAATGTTCTGATAAAAGTTCACTGTAAAAGGAGGACGGGGACTGTTGAGATCACAATGGCTGAAATTGAAAAGCTGAAACTTACCGTGATAAACAGCAGTGTCATCACCTTTGGATCCAATTCCCTTCATCTTACCATTATTTCTCAGGTTAGTTTCTCTTTTCAGTTTTTTTTTAATAAATTAAACCATGGGGACAAAAAAAAAAAAGAGTTTCCATCTTTTAATAAATTAATACACGAGTTAGTTTCAAATATTGCTTTATGTATGTTGATCGGAACTTTTCAGCATATTGTGGTCAAACCCATGGTGGCTAAAACGAGTATATAAATATTGGTTTATATCACAACATCTTATCTTTGATTAATATCATTGTAGACCGTATTTTTTTCCTTAAGATTCAATTTAATGTTTTCCCAGTCAAATTTTTGTAACCACTCTCTTTTTGAATAACCCGATTGTTTCTGGTATCATAACAAGCACAATTGGAAAAATGAATATACAAATTGATAAATGGAATACCATATATGGTTATTATGGTATTTACATAAAAAAGAGGAAGATAGTTGATGGGATGTGAAAAAATTATACAAAACTAATTGATGTTAATATGAAACGCAGATGGGCGAGGGATTCAACATCACAACAAAGGATGTTGCCACGAGCATCAAATCAAGCCTCGAAGCTTTTATGAATGCCAATCTCGTCTAAGGAAATAATATAACTAAATGAAAATTATATATATAGAAGTAAATAAAACTAAGATGGATATCTTACAAATTGGAAGCTCCTGTATATTTTCACCATTACAAGAAGACCTTTTTTCTCCCAAACTAGTTTATCTTCTCGCAGTTTGATTTTTTGGAAGGTTTTCTTTTCTCCCCTTCCCTTTTAAAACTTCAAAACACAAATAAGAAGAAGAATGCATATTTTTGCATGGGGTTTAATAGAAAACACCATGTTTTCAAAACTATGAGTTTTTTTTTTTTTTTTTTCCTTTATCTGGTTTGAAGTATTTTACCTTTGTGTCGGTTTATCTTGTGGAGACGTATTGTTTGTGGAGTGGACTTCAATGGAACTTCGTTACTCCATTTAAGTTGGTAAATGGTGTGGTGCCTACTTTTCTTCATTTTTTCTGGAGTTTTGAATATGTTATTTTCTGATGTTGTTGATATTGTTTTCTTAAAAACCGATGTTATTGTAAACAATGATATTATTTTTCTTACCTATTGGTTTCGAGATAACATATTTTTCTAAGGGAATTCTCTCAAATTTTTTTTTAGTTTGTCACTCGAAGAGTTTTAAGGAGATAAACGATAAAAAGAGATTAATGAAGATGTTGAATACTTTTATGGGAAAATTGCCAAAACTGACTCAAAACTTGATTTGAATTGCAAAAGTAAACCCAAACTTGAATCAAATGCAAAAGTAACCTAAAAGGCTATTGAAATTACAACCAGCCCCTTGTGAACAAACAAAAAAATCGATTTTTGTTTCCGTTTCTAACCCCCGCAAGTCTTCTGTGTAGACGACTTAATTATAAATCGTCTGGACGACTTACTTGTAAGTCGTCTAGTATAGTATTTCTTAAAAATAATTTAAAAATTTTGTAAAAAATATTTTGATAAGTAAAAACTTGAAATCATGTAATTAACGTATGTTTAAAGAGATATAAATTAAGATATAACAAAAGTTAATTGTTTTCAACATAGATGAGTGAAAGTAGTGAGTCATGATATTCTTTGATTTAAGTTTTGCCAACATATGTTCTAGTATTGTATGTGTTCTTAGGGTTAGATTTTTGAAAGCATAAATGTTTTTTTGAAAATTTAAAATTGACATAGGTGTGTTTATTTCTATGTATAGTTAACACTATTTAAGTATAATTTGATTTTATAACGTGGTTAGTTAGTTAATTTAGTCAATTTAGTTTAGGGTTTAGGGTTTAGGGTCTGGGCCGACTTACTAGTAAGTCGTCTGGTGAATATTTACGGTAGACGACTTACTAGTAAGTCATCTAATGCACGTTCAAACCGGACCGAACCTTTAGTTTTACCATTTTACCAATGTGCTTTTAAACATAACCGGATTTTTTACCGGGCATATATAAGATTTTTTTTTCTTGCTTACTGTTTCGCGAAATTTAGAAACTCTAACGTCATTTCTCTCAAAGAGGCGATTTCGAATGAGATTTCCGACGATTCTCTGTAATCCATCATTCTCACCACCGTTCTCACCACCGTTCTCACCGCCGTTATCACCGTCATTCTCACCACCTTTCTCACCGCCGCTTCCTCTATTTCAAACCCTAGCGCCGTTTGTCTGTAAACCCTAGCGCCGTTTGTCTCTAAACCCTAGCGGTGTTTGTCTGTAAACCCTAGCGGCGTTTCTGTCAGAGACGTGTCTGTAAACCCTAGCGAGCGAGGTAAGTTAAAACGTTGTCTCTTAAGTCCACCGTTCTCACCACCGTTCTCACCACATTTCTTTTTGGCTGTCTATTTTGGCAGATTTATAACCGCTGTGTCGAAGGCGACTATAGCTTCTCCGAATTTTCAGGTATGCTCTAAAAATGTCTACTGGAAGTTTTGGAAGACTTATAATTAAGTCGTCTGGAAAGTCGTCCAGACGACTTAATTACAAGTCTTCAGCTGGACGACTTTCCAGACGACTTAATTATAAGTCGTCTGGAAAGTCTTCCAGACTTATAATTAAAATGTTATATACTGGATGGTTGTGTGTTTGAGATGGTTGTCTTTCATTGTTTTGCAGACAAAAAAATGGATATTCCAAAACTCCCCCGAAGGTTACATACATTAGGGGAAGAGCCCCCCGCAATGAAAGTTATTTCGTATCATACGGATTGTTCGAAGTTGCATGTTGCTTTAAAGAAAGCTCTTCATGGTGACGAATATGAAGAGCTAAAGGAGTCAAAGTTGGGAGTTTTCATCAAGTTTAAAGAGCTCGGATTTGCTTGAGCTTCAAGGCTGGTGCACTACATGCTCGGGTTCCAGCTGGACATAAAGAAGAAGTACGAGCTGTGGAGTCTAGTTGGTCTAGAACCTGTGAGGTTTTCACTGTTAGAGTTTGAAAACCTCACTGGTCTAAACTGCGAGTACATAGAGGACCTTGAGAGACCGAAGTATGCTGTTACAAAGGAGATGGCTTCTTTCTGGGGGATGTTGGGAGTTCATGTCGAAGCTGGGCCATCTACTGAGCAGATAATAGCAACATTTGAGAGATGCGAAGGGTGGTCTCGGGAGGATCGCAAACGGCTTGGGTACCTTGCCATCTACACTGGATACATTGAAGGGAGAAAGTATTCAACCGCCACAAGGGTTAGTCTGGCAAGGCTAGTGATGGATTTAGAACGTTTTGAGAATTATCCATGGGGAGAGTCGCGTTTAAGGTGCTGACGGACTCTTTGAAGGGCAAAGATATTTTGGGCTGTTACACTGTTGATGGGTTTATACAAGCTCTCCAGGTCTGGGTGTACACAGCTCTGCCGGAATTGGGTGCTAATTATGGTAATCCCATACCAAACAGGCCGTCTCCACCGATACTGGCTTACATGGGTGGCAAAGGACGCAGATGCTTTAAAGATGCTATCTGCAGACAGGTATTTACTTCAATCCTGTACTCCCAAAATTAAGTCGTCTGGAAAGTCGTCTGGAAAGTCTTTCTAGTGGAAGACTTACCAGACGACTTAATTAAGTCGTCTGGTAAGCCTTCCAGTAGGAAGACTTTCCAGATGACTTTCCAGACGACTTTCCAGACGACTTTCCAGACGAATTTCCAGACGACTTAATTATAAGTTAATCCGTCATATCTTATATTTACTGCAGACAACGGTGGTGAACTTTGTTGAGAAGGACTATGGTGAAATGTTTCCAAAATGGGACTTTGATGCTGAGGACCTTCCCGTGGAGAACATAATTAAAGTTATGTTTAATCAGAGACCATGGAAGTGGACCATGGATTGCTCGGAAGTCACCGGTACTTGGGTCAATACAAAGCCGGTGGTTGTGAGTCCATCGAAGAAAACCATAGTTTTGGTAGAAGAAGAGAGTCCAAGACCTCTGAAGAAAGCTCGTAAAGAGACTAAAAAAAGGGCACCTGCAGAGGCTAAAAAAGGGGCACCTGCAGCAGAGGGTAGTGAAGGGGAACCTGCAGAGGAGAGTGCAGGGAAGTTTTCAGAGGCTAGTGAAGAGGTTCGCACAGAGGCTCGTCTAGAGGTTACTACTACTGTGCTTGGGATGACCAAAGAGGACCTTGAAAGAAATTTCAAGGACATATTTGATGCCATGAGGGAAGGGTTTGGGACGTGCCTTAAGGAGATAAAGCATTTGTCGGAAAGGGTGGAAGCAGTGGAGAAGAAGGTTGGTATCACCAAACAAGGGAAAGGGACATCCTCTCAACCTACTACCTCTCAACCTAAAGGCACATCCTCTCAACCCACTACCTCTCTACCTAAAGAAACCTCTCCCGGGGTTAGTGAAAGTGTTAATGGGGAGAAGGATAAAACACCACTCGGTGAAAGTGGTAAGGGGGAGAAGGATAAAACACCTCTGGATGAGAGTGTTAAAGGGGAGAAGGATAAAACACCTCTGGATGAGAGTGTTAAAGGGGAGAAGGATAAAACACTTCTTGATGAGAGTGTTAACGAGGAGTCCGCATTTAAGAGCTTTGTTCTATTGACCAAAAAAACAAGTTTCACTCCAGTAGAGAAACAACAGCAGGTTGCTAGATATGAGGACAAGAAGGAAACTGCTTTGGCAATGGTCCATCAAAAGACTGAGCGAAACAGGAAAGTTGCTGCCTCGCAGAGATCTCCTTATACTGCAAACAAGAAAAAGCCTTCTAGAGGCTACAATCCCTTTGCACCACTTAACAGGAAGAAGTTGAAGGAGCTCGTCGATTGGTTGAAAACTAATCCGTAAGTGATTCCTTTTCGCATAATAGCTTTAGTCTATAAAAAACTAATTGCTTTTCAACATTTCGTGTTTGCAGTCATTATAAATCACCTCTAGACAAGAAACCACGTACAAGTCCGACTTGGTGGTATCACGTCCTTCGGACCCCCTAGCTTGGCTGGAGGATTGTGTAAGTCGTCTGAAAAAACTGATTACTAGATGACTTACTATAAGTCGTCTTCGTAGACGACTTACCAGACGACTTATAGTAAGTCGTTTGATATCTTCTGACTTGTATTATTTTATATGCAGCATATGGATGCTTGGATCGATGTTTTGAGGAAGAGGCACCAGGAGATGCCACACCTTTTCAGGAGCGAGAGAATATTCTTCCTTGATCATCTCTTTTCTCAACAATGGAGATTCAACTACCAGGATTTTAAGGATTCGAAGCCCGATGTCTATGGTTTAGGAAGAAGACTCCCTGGTGGGGCGTGGGCTTATTATGCGGGCCAGTTACCATCATTTTGCCAGACGGACAAGGTTTGGGGGACGAATGTTGATGATATCTATTTGCCAGTGAACCAGAACGACACTCATTGGATTGCGCTGTGGATATCGATCCCTAAGAGACACATAGTCGTCTGGGACAGACTTCGTTCACATATCTCCGATGCAGAACTAGATGTGATAATGGAGCCTTTTCTCCAGATGCTCCCTTATCTGTTTTATGAGTGCGCTACCATTGATCAACGTGACCAGTTAACAATGGAGCCATTCACGTATGAGAGACCAACCGATATCCCTCAGGCCAGAGCTGGTGATTGTGGCGTGTACACTCTGAGGTACATTGAATGTCATGCTCTTGGGATGCCATTTAACCAAAAAGACTTTGCTAAGTCCAACGCGAAGACTATGAGGGATAAGATGGCGATCGATATATTTAAAGAGCTTCCTGACCAGCATGAGAAAGAAAACGATGACATTGTGGCGTGTACACTCTGAGGTACATTGCACTTTTAATGGCTGCATGCCGATCGGAGACTATCACGAGAGGCTGCTCATCAGATAAACAACTAGACAATTTTGTGAAAAACCATTCCCAAGAAGGGTCATCTTCAGCATCTACGATCCCAAAAGCCAATAGAAATATCTGAAAATTCTCATCTTGGGCGGTTGCAACTAACATAGTACCTTCATACTTCCCATGTAGGTGAGTCCCATCCACCACGATGACCCTTCTCTGATACTTAAAACCTCTGATAGAAGCTCCAAAAGAGAGAAATAGATACTTAAATCTATTTTTTTCATCAAGTTCTATAGATGTGATAGAACCGGGATTTGCAAAGGAGATTTGCTCGAGATATGATGGCAGACGCGAATACCCATCTTCTGCTGATCCTCTCACCAATATTTGTGCATATACCAGTGCTCTGTATGAAGTGGTGTAATCAAGTGTCATGCCAAACATGTTCTTCATTGCATCAGTGATATTCTGTGGATTCAACCCATCAATGATTCCAACACGATCAATGAAAAGCCTACCAACATACTTCGGAGTACAGTGTCTCCGCTGAGCGATTCGGTCTCCCACTGAGCATGTATGTGTTTCCACATACTTGGTTACCCAAAACGTGTTTGTTCCATGTTTCACACTCGCTCTCATCTTCCATCCACAACCACTAACCCGACATGTTGCCACAAAGAGAGTTTTCGTTGACTTATATATTCTGAAGGAGAACTTACGCTTAACTACTGTCAACCGCAGCTCTGAAAGCAGTGCATCCTTGCTAACAAAACTCTGGTTGACATAGATACCGTTACCATTCGATTTTTCTCCTTCAATAGCATAAGTCTTTTTGAATTCTTCAAAACATATATTATCATCTTCTTCCAAATCCTCATCTTTAACCTTTCCATAAACACTGTAATCCTCACCATTCTCGTTCGCTTCAGCAACAATAGAGATATCAACATCCTTCTCCCCATCATCCTCCTCCCCATCATCCTCTTCTCCATTATGATTTTCATCTTCAACCAAATCATCATCATCTTCAAAAAACTCATCAGCTTCATCATCTTCATCCTCTTCTTCCCTGTCCTCTGAAACTGTTTCCACCTTGCTATGGCTTGATACACAAAGCCGTACTCCATGCGTTTTGGTTATCTCGAGCAAGTTTCGAACTTGTCTATCACTTGTAACATGAATAGGAGGAGTGTCTGGAGCCTGCATCATTTCAGCTGGTAACAAGTAGGTTATCTCCACAGATTCTGTGCTCATGTCCAGGTTATAATCTTCTTGAACCATTGCAATAAGTTCAGCATGTGTCGAACCTTCACTCAACAAAAATAGTCTCGCTCCTTTGAAATTATCAACCACAAAATCCCAATTAGAATCTTTCAAAAACCATTCTCCATACACTGCATGTAACTGACGCAACATCTGCAAAAATTCAAAATAAAACACATTAGTAAACATAGAGAAAATGAAAGTTTACTAAACATTGACGCAGACGACTGACGGTTAAGTCGTCCGGAAGACATAGACGACTTAAGGGTAAGTCGTCCAAACAGGTCATTTTTGCAATTGACTTTAAAATGAGACGACTTACTTATAAGTCGTCCGGATTTGTTTGTTAAGAAAAAAATTCTAGACGACTTACAAGTAAGTCGTCCAGGATAAACAGGTTAGTTTTGCATTTGACCGAATTGTGTCAGATATTTGACTTTTCCTGGACGACTTACCAGTAAGCCGTCTCTGGGAAATCAAAAATTTCAATATTTTATTAAAGCTAGACGACTTACCTGTAAGTCTTCTCAGGTTATTTTGCAATTCGAAAATAAAACTTAAATATTTAACTTTTCCCAGACGACTTAATTTAAAGTCATCTAGGTAGAAGACTTACTTGAAAGTCGTCTAGGTAGAAGACTTACTTGAAAGTCGTCCGAGAGAAGCAAGGTTAGACCAGAATCTCGGAAAAAAATCTAGACGACTTCGCTTATCCTGGACGACTTTCAGGAAGGTCCTCTACCTAGACGACTTACAAGTAAGTCGTCTGGGAAAAATTAAATATTTAAGTTTTATTTTCCAATTGCAAAAGTAACCTGAGACGACTTACAGGTAAGTCGTCTAGCTTTAATAAAATATTTGAATTTTTGATTTCTCAGAGACGACTTACTAGTAAGTCGTCTAGGAAAAGTCAAAGATCTGACACAATTCGGTCAAATGCAAAACTAACCCGTTTATCCTAGACGACTTACAAGTAAGTCGTCTAGAATTTTTTCTTAACAAACAAATTTGGACGATTTATAAGTAAGTCGTCTGTTTGCTTAGAAGACTTACCCGTAAGTCTTCTTCAGCCAGACGACTTACGGGTAAGTCTTCGACGCGAACAAATCTGAAAAAAAATTCAATTTTATACCTTTAACTAGTGAGATGACTTCCTAAGCACACATAGTCTTCTCCAACCACCCAGAACCTCAAACGAAAGTAACCCACGAAGAATAGTATGTTTGAATGGCTCTACCAAGCATAAAAATTTTAGAATCAAAAGCTTGAGTTTTTTGGATGAATATGGAGACAAAGTTAAAGAAATGTTGTTTTTTGTTCATAACAATTAGTGCCAATCAATTTTAGGTAGTGTCAATCAATTTTAGGTGCATTAAGAGCTTCAAATTGGTTGTTCATGGTGGTTGTGGTATTGATGGCAATGACAATCTTGTAAATATTTGAAGATGATGAGGTTGAGAGAGTAAAAATGTCATTTTCAGAAGAAAAAAACAAGAAAAAAATCAGTGGTACTTTCGTAAATATGTGAACATATGGGGTGAATTGGACAAAAGAAATGACAAAAAAAGGGAGAGGTTAATTTTGTGTTTGACTTTGAGTTTTGAGTTAAATTTGCAAATAATTCTACTTTTATACCCTTAGATTTATAGATAAATAAATATAAATTAAAAATTTAAACACAAATTCAGTTTCGAATTCTATGCTTTCAACTTTGATTTTTTTTTATAATTTTAAAAAGAAAATGTTCAATTTTTTAATTTTATTTTGGAAATTTCTATATGTTTTGAAACTATTTTTATTTTATTTTTAATTTTGAAACATTCATATTTATTTATTTAAAAAAAATAAATCTCACACCCAAAACCCCCACACACTTTAACTCTAAACCTTAAGTATATAATAGTTAATCCTAGAGTTATAAATGAATAATTGCCCTTTAATAAAACTTCTTTTAATCATTTTGTTTCTTGGAAGCTCTTTTAGTGAAAAGAAACTAAAAAAGTTTATCCTATTAAAATTCTGATCTTTCTATCCACTCTCGAATCATAACTAATACCAATATTGTATATGTGAATAGTCTAAGTAATCGCACCTCTCTTTATTCTTGTTGGTCTATACATATATATAACACTGTTTTTAAGTCGGGCTTGTCACTAGCGATGAATTGGTTTCTCTTCTCCATTCACCTCTTTCTTTGCACCTTACGAATGAAAGCCAAAGTCATTACTTCATGATGCTATCAACGAAGATGTAAGTGCAGGTGAAGCAGAACTAAGGTGTTGATAAGGCCTGATATTTACCACTATTATGCTATGATATCAGTCCTATTTGGAATCTATTATATGTATTTGGAGTATGTTTTAGAGTATTTTCAGGTTCAGGTATTTGGAGTATGATTCTGGAGCTTTTAGAGATGTAGAACTGCGCAGATGCGCCAGATGTTTAGTTATGTATGGAGACCTTCCCACAGTGAGATTGAGCTGATATTTTGAAAGAAGATAAATATTTGAGTTAGCTTTCCAATGCCACCGTTTGAGGTCAATCAGGATCCTACAGCCAAAGATATGCAGCCAAAGCTATGCTACTGGAGAGTGGTATGTCTGCCTCGCGAGAGGAAGCTGTCGAGAAGATGAATGAGTGTCGATCGACGGCAAAGCCTTGGTGTCGATTGACGGTGATCCCAGAAGACAGTCTCGACTTGTTTTATGGCCTACTTAATCCCATAAACCATCACAAATTATCAAAATACTCATGGATGACCTAAAACCCTATTTATATGTTTTCTAAGCCATTGTTGACGGCTACGCTTGAAACACTTACCAAGCTTTATTCTATCTATTGTTCTAAGGTTAGGAGAGAAGGGAAGAACTCCTTCAGAGTCCTCCTAGAACTCCTTTGATTCTTTATTTTATTTCTATTCTATATCTATTTCATCTATGATTTCTGTGACAAAGATCATGTATGAGTAGATGTCTTGTTAGGTTTAGGGTTTATTAATGGTATTGATGGATTAGCCAAACAATAGAATTGCTAGGATGATTATTAGTTCAATCAATAGAATTGTGTTTATTGCTTGTGTTCTATAGTAGCTAACTAGAACCCTGATCATAGGATAGTTAGGGGCAAGCGAGAGCATGGTCTACTATCAGAATTAATCCCGTTGAGCTAAGTTGCTAGAAACAAACGAGAGTTGATTTAGTTAATTTAGTGAACTTATCGAATTAGTTCGTAAAGCTTGACTCAAGAGACCATCAATCGACGCATGATCATTGCCATCGATGGACGGTCATTCCGTGTCAACAAGTGAGAGCTGAGACATCGGACATAGTCAATAGATTAGACTCGCAGCGAGAGTTGGTCGTCTTTTACATTATATATCGAGTTCTATGATTAATACCCTTAGCTCCCATCCTCTATTTCACTTGCCTGAAACCCTAGATATAGCTATTTATTATTATTGTTTACTTACCAATCAATCAATTATATGCTATAGTTTATTTACTGCTTATTAATCTATTTGCCTAGCTTAATCGCGACTGTATTGAATTTATTGTGTGTCCACACTCCCTATGGGTTCGATACCTAAATACTACAATTTGACCTCTCTTGACAAGAGTAGTTCGTAGGATTAATTTGATAGAGTTTGTATTGAAATACATAAAAACCCTCATGTAAGGTGCAACTAAGGGTGGCAGATCACACAATGTTGTGGTGCTCAAATAAAGGATGATACGAGGGTGAATATTTCTTATATAAGAACATACAATCGCATATTCTTCAGCCACCAATCAACAAATCATCCACATAGATAAGAACATACAGTCGCATAGTTCCATACGTTAACACAAACCTTGAGTAAGCAGACATCTTCTGAATGAAGCCATACCCTTTTAAAGCTGCAATAAGCTTAGAAAACCAACACATGGAGATTGAGGCAGTTCATATATTGATTTTTCAGTTTATAGACTTTATTCTTATCTTTCGAAGCAAATCCTGGAGGTAATTTCATATATACATCTTCCTCAATATCTCTATAGAGAAATGCACTGTGAACATTCATTTGATAGACCTCCCATTTCTTAACAGACGCTATTTTTAAAAACATCCTCACCGTAGTCATCTTGATAACTAATGCAAATGTCTCATCATAATCAACTCCCTCTTCTTGTCTATTTCTATACGCAACCAATCTTGCTTTATACCTTTCAATCTAACCATTCGCTTTGTATTTGATGGTAAAAGCCCAACGACATCCAATCGTCTTTTTTCCCGGTGGAAGGTTTGTAACAAACCATGTGTCCTTCGTCTCCAAAGCATCAACCTCACCCGAAATTGCATTGTGCCATCTTTTATCTTTCACTGCCTCAGCATACGATATAGGTATATATCCTTTTGTAACAGTTGGAAGACATGCACTATGCACATCAGAGAATTTGTCACACGACACATAGTTAGAGATCAGATATAGTATTGTACCTTGGCTTGAAGACGATGTATTAGGCGGAGCAGGAGAGAGTGAAGAAGGGTCTATGGAGCATCAAGCATTATAAGCCATGTAATCATTGAGGCGACTTGGTTTTGTTTTCATATGATGACCTCTTCCCAGATTTGTTATCTTCAATAATAACTGGTGTAGTTTAAAAAACTTCAACTTCTTCTTCTGGTTTCGACAATCTAATCACCCCCTACCTTCCATAGTAGGTGGTGAATATAAACTCTTTGGATCTCCAAAAAATCTTCATCGTACACATGTCAATGGAGTTGACATATTTGGAATTATCGTAGCAAATGTGAGTTTTTATTCATTAAACACCACATCTCGAGAACACAAAGAATTCTTTCTTTTGGATATCATACACACGCCATCCCTTCTGTCCAAAAAGGTACCCAACGAACACACACCGACGACTCCTCTCTCCAAATTTATCCTTATGGTGAGACTATTTATGGGCAAAGCACAAACTTCCAAATATCCGTAACTGAATAAACTCCAGTTTCTTCCCATACAACATTTCGTATGGCGTCTTACCTTGAAGTAAGGTTGATGGAGTCCTTTTAATCACATGACAAGCTGCCAAAACACATTCTCCCCAAAATCTTATCGGTATACTTGCTTGAAATATCAATGATCTTGCAAAATTTAGAATATGTCGATGTTTTCTTTCGACATATCCATTTTGTTGAGGCGTGTATACACATGATGTCTGGTGTAAAATTCCTTCCTTAGCGAAATATGATTTCAAGCACATAAAATCTCCATCGTTGTCACTGCAGAGCACTCTAACCTTCTTATCAAATTGGCGCACTACCATAGAGAAAATATTTATGAGTGTTCCAGCGACTTCACCCTTCTCCTTAAGCAAATAAATCCATACAGTCCGAGAATAGTCATCGACTATTGTGAGGAAATAAGCGGATCCATTTGATGACAATGTCCAATAAGCACCCCATATATCACAATGAACTAAGTCACAAACATCATCAGCTTTATTAGAACTTTCATGAAAATAATCTCGGGTTTGTTTGGCCCTCAAACAAATATCACAACTCAAATCTGACTCAACTAGTTTTCCAACTCCAACAGTACTCCATATATAAGATAAAACACGACTAGACAGATGACCAAGGCGACGATGCCAAAGATTCTGCGATCTCGAACTCGCTGCCTTGTGGGTCTTTGTGCCGATGACTTCTTAAAGACATAGACCCCTCGAGACTCTTCACTCGCTCCAATCAGCATCTTCATAGTATGGTCCTGCAATATACACAACTCATCATTGAATGTAATTCATCCCTTAACAGATTTAAGCAACTTTGCTACTGAAATCAAACAGCAAGTCAAGTCTTTAGAATATAAGACTCCTGCCAACCAAAAATCTCCTCCAAGACACACATCTCCCTGTTTTATGGCTATGGCACTCTTGCCATCTGGTAATCCAATATTACAAGGACCAATACTAGTTATGTTAGAAAAATAACTCTGATTCCACGTCATATGGTGTGACACGCCAGTATCAATAATAAACTCTGCATATTCTTTCTTACCATTCAGATTTTCTCTACTCTCTCTATTTTCTGATTTTTTTGAGATGACAGAAAACTGAGAAGAGCAGTCCATTGATCATCATATGCATTTTCCTTCTTTGCTGAATTCACTGAACCGAGAGGCATTTGTGCCATGTGTGCACGTCCATAGGTTCCACTACCACCACTTCGACCTGCTGCACCACCTCCACGACCTCTGCCTCCTCTTCCTCTTTCATTGAAGTCTCTTCTTCTCTCACCCCAATGCTCAGGATAGCCAATCAACTGATAACAATCTGACTTTGTGTGTCCAGCCTTTCCACAATGCCCACACATCATCTCTTTTGAGGCAAAGCGGATTCATGCATTTGCTGAAAAACACACAATTCAGATGGAGTATCTCTGTTTCGTGCTATGGTTTGCTGCCGCTCTTCGCGAACAATGCGCTGATACACTTGCGTGACCTTGGGAAGTGGCTCAATGCTTGTTATGGTTGAACGCACTTCCTAAATCTTGTTGTATCTCAGCCATTCAACAATGTATTTGTCTTTCTCTTCATTCATATCTTCCTCTAATTGTTGTGCAAGTTCTTCACAGCTACACGTCCGGATCGGTTTATAAACCGCTAGTTCATCCCACATCTTCTTCAACTTTCCATAATACACCAGAATAAAGTCTCCATTCTGTTTACAGTTTGCTATCTCACCTCAAAGCTCACTGATACAAGGTATGTTTCCAACAGATAACTGCAGTTTAATATCCTCCCACATAGAATATGCTTCATCTACCATTGAGATCGAAATTTTGAGTGTTGGTTCGATTGTGTTCAGGATCCAAGCAACCAACATCGAGTTAACTACCTTCCACTTCTCTATCTCATCCTCCTTTTCTGGTTTTGTCAGTGTTCCATCAATGAAACCCAACTTCCTCTTGGTTTGCAAGGCATTCCGCTCATGCTTGTCCCAATCTTCATAGTTTTCTCCTTTCAGCTGAACCGTCGTGATCACGTTTCTAGGCCCATCTGATGGATAAAGGTAAAACGGTGACAAAGTTGTCTTCTCCATCACTGTCATCACACCAGTGCTGCTTTTCACAAGACCTCCGTCATCTTTTCTTATCCCCACCGTTTCCCTCTGCAAACTTTTCTTCTCTCGCTCTTTTTTTTTAATTCTCTATGTACCCTTTTGGCTCTGATACCATGTCAAAGAGAGTATAAAATCTCATGTCGTCTTATTCATAAAGCAACATGTTTATATACATTAGAGAGTAAACCCTCGTATCATCTCCATGTAAGGAATATTCACATATTAAGATATATGATTAACATATTATACGATATTTACATATGATTCCTCAATAGATAAGAACATACAGTCGCAAACAATCGCTGCAGTGGTACCATAATATTATTTTCTCTTATTTTCTATCAAAAATGGCTAGTGTTCCTTACAAAGGTTTATATCTAAAAGCCCTAGAATATGCACATCATCTAATAAGAAAACAATCTAATTTACAAAAATGTTAATATCTCCTAATATCCCCCCTTAAGTTGGAGTATGAAGATATTGAATTCCCAACTTGGACAATAATGCTTGGAAAGGACGTCCACCAAGTGCTTTGGTGAAGATATCAACTAATTGTATCGTTGTAGAGACATACTTTGTTCGAACGATCCCAACTTGTATGTCATCTCGGATGAAGTGTCAGACCAACTCCCCATGCTTTGTACGCTCATGAAACACATGATTATGATGTAGCCATGTCCAGACCAGTATCTGACTTGAGCCAGGACGAGCTGAACCAGGACGAGCTGAACCATGATGAGCTAGATGAGCTGAACCAGCTAAGTGACACTACACTAGGACGAGCTGAGCTACATGAGCTGGATGGGAGTGACACTGAAGCTGACTTGGACCAAGCTGGATCAATTAGAACACGGCCCAAAAATGATGATGGATCCAATGTATCTTTCACAACCCATACTTATAAAGATGCATATTTCTCAGGCCAAAACAAAGAAGACCAAGATCCATTCACCTTTACTCATGGCCCAATTACAAGGTCTCAGGAATCTGAAGAAAGCAATTGTTGGTTTGATTTATTTTGAACCAGAACCAGATTCGATTAAAGGCCAAGGATAAGTCAAGCTGGTCAATTATTCAGTCTTTGGTCTTGCCTAGAATTCCCCTTAGTCTATTTTCGATTTAGTTCCCAATAAGTCTTAGGCGTGTGCTTTGTTTCTACATAAACTCTTATTTTGTTTCTGCTCAATTCATTCACTCTTTTGTTAAAAATTTCTTACAACTCTGTGAATCCCTTATTTATTTTTGGACATTGACTGCTAGAGGAGGAACATTCGAAGGCAAACTGGCCTATAGATCATACATGTGTGGTGACCTGCACAATGTAAGACTTCTACACAAGTGATGATCATTCCGTAGATCCTCAATAAAGATCATTGACTATCTCGACTTGTATCCTCTGAGACCATCATTATCTCTCTATCAAACCATCAATTCATCCCTCAAAAGAATCAAGGGACAAACAATTGATCCAAAGGTTTCATGAGAATTGGAGAGGAGAAGGGAGAAAAAGCTAGAAGAAAGAGAGGATAGAGAAGGGGGGGGGGAGAAAAGAGGGAAGAGACACCAGAAAAATAGAGGGAAGAGATTAAAGAGATAACATAAAAAGAAAATTTGTCAATTTTTTGTAAAAATGAAAATTCTTTTTGTCAAAAAATAAAAATAAATAAAATTTGGTAAAAGTTAAGAAAATGTAAAACGAATACTGAACATTAAGGGGGGGGGGTGTAATTGAGAGATCAATTTGTATAGAGTTTGTGGATTTAAAAGTTGGTTAGTTTAGAAGTTTCGTCGGTAATAAATAAATAAATAAATCTATATATCTATATATACACACACGTTAACTTATATAATTTGGTCATAATTTTTTAGATTGCTACAGATTTTCATGAGTTTGTATTACCTCATTTATATCTTTTTATAAAATAATTATATAATTTATATTTTAAGTGTTCCAAAAATCATTTATTTATAGCATGATGCTTTTGGCAAAATTTGTTTGTTAAAAAGAAAATAATAATGATACAGATAAAATTATGTTAGTATGAAAAGATGAATATTATATCAACAACCTTAAATCTGTTACGTTTGTTTAGTAATTAATATGATTTTTTAGTTTTTATTTAATGATAAACGTAAAAATATAATTATACATTCAAAAAGGTAAGTACATAAAATGTAATGAATTATAATTTGGACTTTGTGTGCAAAATATATTTGGTTAGAATATTTATTTTGGGTTTTAGATTTTTTTTATATATATTTTGAAAATCTCATGGATACATATGATATTTTGAAAGTTGTGTGTTTATGAATATAAAAGTAGATAATTATCTCTTATTAATATTAGAATTAGTTTGATTTAAAAAAAATCAATAATAATTAAAGTCTTTGATTAACAAAAATATTGAATGGATTTAAAAATTCTTAAACCAGTAATAATTAATTTTACTAAACAAATTTAAATTTATGAACCAATAACAATTTTAGAGAAATACTTTAGGATAACTTAAAAAAATTTGTTGTCACAAAATATTATTCAAAGAGAAAATGATCAAAATAAATTTTATTAAAGGGTGTAAATATATATTTGTAATATTATGGTTAACTAATTTAGACTTAGAGTTTAGAGTTACGGAGTGGAGTTTCGAACTAAAATTTAAAATTAACAAAAAAGTAAAAAATAAAAATAAAAAATTTCAAAATAAAAGAACTAGTTCAGTTAATTTTTAGACTCTTTTGGTGACTTAAGAGCCCTTCATTTTACCAATAACTCCTTAGTTTTTGTCCATTTTTCTTTAAAAAGAAAAACCATTAAACCAAACGAAAACAATTTGTATTTTGGATAGACCAGCAGGAATTGGGAAACAACTGATATCATCAGTATCCAAGTATTAATGCGATGAAATTAGGTCACATTTATAGACTTCCATCGTTCTCTCTGCCCACTTACTCTTGTACTAGGTGGTTGCCCGCAAATTTGCGGGTATAAATATTGTGTATATATATATATATATGTAAGATTATCATTTTTGAAAAAAATTAGAAACATTAAAAAAAACTTCTAACTCCAAATATTTTGAAAATCTAAAACATCAATCTTCAAAGCTTTCACATTAAACGACTAAGGTATATATTTTTCAGTGTACATTGTAATTATCATACATTTATAAAGATATTTAATTATCACATTACCTTTGATTCTTTTTTGATTTTTTTTTAAATATATATATATTGAAAATTTCTCCTTTTCTCCAAATTTTCTATTTTCTCCTATAAATGATTTATATGCTCTTATAAATAATTAATATTCTGATAAAATAAGTTTAGAAGCTATACTAAATAATTTTTATAAAACAAATTATAAATGATTTATAAACAATATATGAAATCATAAGACAGTAATAGTTAAGATATACTTATATACGAATGTGATTCTTTATGTTAAAATATATAATTATTAGAGTGATTTATCTATTAATAATTTTGTTCATTATATTATGTAGTTTATAACTATTAAGAAAATTATCTAAACATTATTACTCTTTTCTTGAGCATTATTTCTTTCTAGTTTTACTTTTTATTTTTAAATTTAAATTAAATGAAATTAAAAATCATCAAATAAGAAAATTATTAAGAGTTCACCTATAATTGATACTTAAGCATTAGTCACTTAAGTAACTTCTCATTTAATAAATAATTTCTATTTTTCTGTTATGTGCTCTTACAAAAAAAATTAAATTCTTACAAAATAATTTTGGAAGCCATGATAAATAAATTTTTGAAATATTTTTTAGAAAAATATAAATAATTTATAAATCATATATGTACATTATAAGGAATTTTAAAATTATTGTAATATTATATATGTGAATATGAATATGAATTTTTTGAACACAATATGAAATAGTTTATATTAATATTTATTAAAAAAATTATTCATTATTGATATAGTTTTAAAATATAAGAAAGAATTAATCAAACATTATTACTCTTTTATAATTTTTATAATTAGTTACCATAAACTATTGTTTGTAATATCATTTAACATATTTGGCAATTGATATTAATTGGTTGTAAACTTACCTTTTACTTTAGATCTAATTAAAATAATTAAAAATTAAAAATCATCGACCAATCAACTTATAACATTTTCTCTAGACTTCACCGGTGATTGACACGTAAGCAAAAATCACTAAATTGACTTCTCAATTAATATATAAGAGGATAATTAGTTACCATAAACTATTGTTTGTAATATCATTTAACATATTTGGCAATTGATATTAATTGGTTGTAAACTTACCTTTTACTTTAGATCTAATTAAAATAATTAAAAATTAAAAATCATCGACCAATCAACTTATAATATTTTCTCTAGACTTCACGGTGATTGACAAATAAGCAAAAATCACTAAAGTGACTTCTCAATTAATATATAGGAGGATTCGACTGTTTCCATCATCCCCTAACAATCTCAATCTCAATCTCTCGTTCCCAGGTTTCGATCTCTCTCTCCAAATAGCATCTTATCTGCTACGAACTTTGTGATCATGATCCTTGATTTATGGGTAGTTCGATTGTTGAATTTCAGTAAGAAAACGCGCAATTTGGAATATGAGTGACTCAGTTGAAACAAGGAGAAGCCTTTACCCTCCAATCGAGCCGTACAACAATGGGATTCTAAAGGTTTCAGATACTCACACACTCTACTGGGAGCAATCAGGAAACCCAGATGGCCACGTACGCTTTTTACCCATTCTCTGTGAATACAATCAAAGTCTCTAACTTTTGTTTGTTTGTTATTCCTTTGTTGCAGCCAGTAGTTTTTCTTCACGGAGGTCCTGGAGGAGGAACATCTCCTAATAACAGGAGATTCTTTGACCCTGAGTTTTATCGGATTGTTCTCTTTGACCAGGTTGGTTTCTTGATTATTATTATGACACTAACATTTACACTATCTAACTCCTTCATTTGTTTTTCTCCAGAGAGGTGCAGGAAAGAGTGCACCGCATGCTTGCTTGGAGGAGAACACCACATGGGACCTTGTGACTGATATTGAAAAACTAAGGGAACATTTGAAAATTCCAGAATGGCAGGTGAATGTTTCAGATCTTTGATTCCTCTCCTCTGCATAAGATTGTGATCATTTTCTCCTCCGTTTTACCCCAGGTTTTTGGCGGATCCTGGGGAAGCACTTTAGCGCTTGCGTACAGCCAGTCCCACCCTGATAAGGTGATGCAGCAAGAAACAGCATTGATTTGATTATGAATGTTTTTTAAAAAAAAAAAAAAAAAAAGCAAGAGATAACCTTCACACGTTTTACTTTATTTGCTTGGTTTAAGGTTACTGGTTTGGTCCTTAGAGGGATCTTTCTGTTGCGAAAGAAGGAGATTGATTGGTTTTACGAGGGTGGTGCTGCTGCTATATATCCTGATGGTAATATCTTGTTTCTCTCTGGTGGAGTCCCTTTGCCTTTCTAGTCATTTCTATCATGGGACTAGAGTTTATTTTTGTACATGAGTCTGCCCCTCAAGAGCATCCGTTTTCCTCTTTCTTCATAAGTGTTTGTTTCTCTGTTTTTAATAGCTTGGGAGGAGTTCAGAGATCTTATTCCAGAAAACGAGAGAGGTAGCCTAGTGGATGCATATCACAAAAGACTCAACTCCGATAATCTGGAAACTCAAGTATGTTGAGATCTAATCACCTATTAGCCAGTAAATACATTGAGCATTGTTCCCTATTATCTTATAGTTTGTACTTGTAATAAATTTCTGCGTATCTCAGCAATGGTGATAATTGCATTATGATCTTAATAGTATGCAGCTGCAAGAGCTTGGACTAAATGGGAAATGATGACTGCTCATCTTCTTCCAAATGATGTAAACATCCTAAAGGCAGAAGATGATAAGTTTTCATTGGTTAGTACGTGGACTGTGCCAATCTTATACTGTCTGTGGAAATCTGTAAATCTTTTAGTTGATTTCTTAAGACCTTGCTCTACAGGCGTTTGCAAGGATTGAAAATCACTACTTTGTTAACAAGGCTTTCTTTCCCTCGGACTCATACTTGCTGGACAATATTGATAAAATAAGACATATCAAGACCACCATTGTTCAGGTGCTTACTTCAGACAATATGTGGGTTCCAATTATAGTATATTGTGGATTGAAAATCTGTCTGTTTATCCGCAACCAAAGGACTTGAACCGTGTGTTTGTTTATAACAATGGGTAGGGAAGGTATGACGTAGTTTGTCCTATGATGTCTGCTTGGGATCTGCACAAAGCATGGCCAGAGGCAGACCTCAAGGTAAAGCTACAGTCTTTTTTTCATCTGAGTTCTCTTTTGGTTTGTTTTTACTTGTTGGTAACGGGATCCATCGCCTGCAGATTGTTGGTGATGCTGGACATTCGGCAAATGAGCCTGGAATAACAGCAGAACTCGTGGTTGCAAATGAAAAGATGAAAGCTTTTGTGGGATGAAAATATTTGATGGACTGCGTTCATATCTTAGGGACTTGTGTTCATTTCTTCCAAGTTTGTTGCTGCAAAGTAACTTTACATTCACATTCACAGACGCATGAGCATTCACATAGTTTGTTGTTAACGCGAACCAAAGGTTATTGTCACACAAAATCATTTTGAACACCGATAGAAGTGTTCATTTGGGTGAAGAGTCAAGTAATAGCAAACATGAAATGGGTAGCTGGCGAGTATATTGGTTGTTGCCAGGAATATTTGTCTCGGAACATTTAATAATGTCATAGGATGATTCCCATGCATAAACCATAATCGAATCGTTATTAAGTACTTTCTCTGTCTCAAAATTATTCCTGTCTCAAAATAATATATATTTTAGAAAAAAATACATGTTTCTTAAAAATATATTTTCAATGCATATAATAATGGTAAAACGTTACATTTGAAGACGTTAATTATGTTTATTAAATTTTGATTGGTTAAAAGTTTTGAAAAATAGCTAATTACATTTTACAAATTAATAAACATATATACATAATATACATACTGAAAGTATTTTCCAGAACTTTTTCCAGAACTTTTTCCATAAACATTTTACATAATATGGATATAGCTAGCTATTTTCTAAAATAACTAGTTACAAGAAAATAGGGAAATTCAAAAACATTTTGCATGAATTAATTTAAATATTTTATAATAAATTTATACTGAAATAAATTATATCTATCTATCTATCTACTATATATATATGTTCTACTATATTAACAAGCAACTAGATCTTGACATGCACGGTCGTGCAAGCTTTCTTTTATACTGCAACGTTATAGTTTATATAATAAAATTTATTAACAAATAAATATAATTTAGTGTTATATATTATCTAGCTTTAAAATAACGTTTATGTGGTTGATAATATTATTACTATTGAACTTTATAAATTTGTATTTTGTAACATAATTTATTTAGAAAACATTATTATACTATTTTACATAATTTTTTTTAAATGTGATATATATATATATATATATATATTATATATAATAAAATTAAATTAAAAAGGATCTACATGATAGAAATTTTTTTTTTGGGATACTACTAAAAACATCAAATTTATCTTTCAGGATATTAGTTTTTGAATAGTTTTAGAAAATAAATATTTCTTACTAGCAAGATCTTGTCAAATCTTTATAATTTTTATTTTTGAAAATTAATCAATGTAAATATAAATATTTTAAATAATTTTTAGATTTAAATTGAAGAATTTTCAAAAATATATTTAAAAAGATTCTAAGTTTTTGTTAGAATTTTGTATTTGAAATAAAAATAAAGATATTATGATAAAGTTCTGTAAAAATTGATAAACTTTTGAAGGGTAGTCCAAATTTTAAAAATATCATAAATGAAAGAAATCATAACTTCTATTTTAATGGTATGGAATATATATATATATATATATTTATATATATAATAAAATTAAATTAAAAAGGATCTACATGATAGAAAGAATTTTTTGGGATACTACTAAAAGCATCAAATTTATCTTTCGGGATATTAGGTTTTGAATATTTTTAGAAAATAAATATTTCTTACTAGCAAGATCTTGTAAAATCTTTATAATTTTTATTTTTGAAAATTAATCAATGTAAATATAAAATATTTTAAATAATTTTTAAATTTAAATTGAAGAATTTTCAAAAATATATTTAAAAAAGATTCTAAGTTTTTGTTAGAATTTTATATTTGAAATAAAAATAAAGATATTATGATAAAGTTCTGTAAAAATTGATAAAATTTTGAAGGATAGTCCAAATTTAAAAATATCACAAGTGAAAGAAATCATAACTTCTATTTTAATAGTATGGATTATTAGAATTGTAAACACAGAAAATGTTTAAGATATCCATGTGATTTAACATATTTACATTTTTTTTGTCACTAATATATATATGATTTTCTTAAGATTGAAAAGTTAAGCTAAGCACATACGTACAACGAAAAAAAAATAAGTAATCAAATTAAACGTAAGATAAGTAAATATAATTCAAACGAGCCAACTACTTTAAAAACAAATATGAAAAGAGAAAATGTAATAAATATATATTGTCACAAAAATATCCTACAACCGTTAAATGTGGGAAAATATGGGATTGAACTATACTAGTTATAAAAGAACTAAAATATAGAGTTGGGCAAAAAACCAGAACCCAAAAAGCCAAACAAAATCCAATTTGAAAAAGTAGTACCGAATTCGAATTGAAACTTGTTAAATATATGAACAGACTCAAAATTTTGGTATCTAAAGAACCGAAACTGAATCCGATCCAAACCGGTATATTTCGAGTATCCGAATATATCTAGATTTATATACTTGAATATATTAGCTATTTTATATTTAATATCCAAAACATATATGATGTTTTAAAGTTGTCCAAAATATTTGAAAAATATCTTAAAATAGTCAAAAGTAAATATCTAAAGTAACTAAAAATACTCAAAACAACAAAATATTTAAAAATATATATTGATTCTCCATCCAATTATTCAATCAAAACCAATTTTTATGTTAAGTTTAAGTATTTTAGCATACATTACTCAAATTTATATGTTATATATTATTTTTATTTTAGATTTTGAGAAATTTAAAGTATATATGAATTTGAAATTTTTAAAATAATTTTGACGGATTATCCGAACCCAAACCGAACCAGCAAAGATCCAAACCGAATCCAAACCAGAATTTATAAATACCTGAATAGAGCTGTAACCCCGAAAACCTGAAATCCGAATAGACCCAAACCGAACTCGAATGGTTATCCGAACACCCACCCCTACTAAAATAGCATGGAGCAAGAATTGAACGAAGATCGATGGGGGCATATACAAAATAAAAGGAGAGGGGGGGTCAGCAGTTACGAAGAGCCAACTAAATCTTAATTATTACTCCCTCCGTTTTATATTATATGTCATTGTAGAGAAAAAAATGTCACAAATAAGTATTGTTTTCGATTTTCAATGCAAAATTTATTGATTTATTATGTAATTTAATTTTCTGGTGGTTGAAATATGGTTTGGTATATAGATATTAGTGTTTTTGTATAAAAATATACAAAGTCATTTGTTTTTTTAATCTGTGTACAAAACTAAAATGATACTTAAAATGAAACGGAAGAAGTAGCTAATAATTTTAGCAAATATTTAAATCCATTGGAGGCAGTTGCCCCCTTCTTTCCAACATAGCTCCGCCTATGGTTGTTGCTTTGGGTTTAGGTTGGTGGAGCGCTCTGACTCATTAGATTCTTTCATGAGTAGGAAAACAATGTATAACACTAAATTGTCTTAGTAGTTTCATGGTTGTTTCATTCGTTTGAAAAATTAATTTGAGTGTTTATTAAGATATGTTTCCCTGTATATCTCATAGTAAGTTATGTATCTTTTATGTTCAGTTAGATTTTTTGAAGTACCCTGTTTTTATTTGCAATCACTCATTTATGTTAGGCTAAGAAAACTCCTGCCGAAAAGGCTCATGTTAAGGTTGCTTCAAGGAGTGATGACTTATCTAACGAGTCCTCTTCAGATGATGTAAGAGCTTTGTGTTTCTTTATCACCGGTTGGCAATTTTATATCTTGTGAGGCATTTTACTTCAACTTTCAATCTGTTTTTTGAAGGAACCCGCACCTAAGAAAGCAAAAGATGACTTTTCCGAGGGGGAATCTTCAGATGAAGTTACTATGCATGTTTAACCTTTTCTTCTAGGTTTTTCTTTGCTAATACACTTGGTTTCTACCATATTTTTCAGGAAGAAGTTGATGCTTGATGTGTTGTGTTTTTAACACTTTAACACTCATTTTAGAAGAAAGAATGATTAGTTTTTGAAGGTATTTTAGTCTTGTCGGCCCCTTTTATTGTTCTCCAGTATAAATTATAGGTTACATGTAAGTTTGTGGGAAATATCGTATTTGGAGAAAATTGGATCAATGGTCGAATTATGCTGAATCGTGACATAAAATGCCTGTTCCATCTATCCTGGAGAGGCAAATCCCTGCCATGGAGTGCCAAGGGCCCGCTCTGTGTACCATGGATCGTCCGATCCTTGCCATTCGAGATCAACTTTCCATATTTGTGAAGAGACGCGTTTGAAGACCTAAAAACCTAAAATCCAAGATATTTCTGTACTTTTTCATCTCTTCTTGTTCTTGACGACAAGAGAGATTCCTAGGGTGATTTGTGAGGGATTTGTAACACTTGGATCATTTGTAGACTCTTGGCAAGAGATTCTTCTTCTTGTACCCATTTGGAGAAGATATTCTAAACCTTTTCTCATTTTCAATACAATCATATTAAATTTTCTCTGGAATCATTATGTTGTTGTTCATTGATCACTAGTGAGTAGTCTCTTAGTTGGGTTAAGCGGTTCTCATTAGGGGATTTTTTCGATGTATTGATCTATAAACTGTTAGACTATGATTTATGTTTTGGATCTTTTTCTATTGTTTTCTTAAGGCTGAGACTTGTCTTGTCACCAAACCTTTGATTCTATGAATCTAACTACACCGAAAATGTTGTTTGAATTCCCGAAATATCAATAAATGAGCAAGGTTACTGTAACCAATGAAAGTTAATGTTACTCCGCCTTTTGAACTGATCAGACCTGAACCTAAAGCTTGTTTTAAATCTGACATACAGTGGAAGCTAATATTTAGGTTAATTCTAATATTGTGATTTGAATTCAATATGTTGATGTACTTGTTTCCCTGTCTTTTTTTTGTATGTTCATTACTGAAGAGAGATCCCTGAGAATTCCCATTGCCAACGCTTATTTTAATTGTTTACAAACTCGTTTTCATTGCCTTTTGTTCACTTGTTCTCTATTTTATTGAATTAAGAAACTGAAAACCAAACAAACAATCTCTTTTATTCGCTTTAGCTATAACTTATCTGCTACTCTACATGTGGTCATGTCATTGTGGATTTGACCACATATTACTACTGCGTACTTCACTGTGCACTTGCAGTTAGATGATCAAGTTAAAACCTGACCCTATCAAGTTTTTGGCGCAGTTGCTGGGGATATTTGGTCACCTTAAAGTTCAAGACCAGTTTCAAACTATAGAATTTTATTTTATCTTGTTTAATATTCTTTCTTTCTCTTTGTTTGTGCTCTCAGGTGCATGAGCATGTTTCATACTAGGAGCCAAGGATCATCAAATTTAATACCTTTGGAGTTAGAACATGGTCGACTAGATAGACAGAGGAAGAAGAAAGGACCTTCAATTGTTGAGGAAGTAGAAGAACTTGAAGAGGTTGAGATGGCTGAGAACCAGAATAACCAGTTTGAGGGTATTCCTTAGGATAAACATGATAACAACAATGGCCAGGATCTGCCTCCTGAGGGTGGACAAGGTGGCACCAATGATGCTAATAATCAGAAACCTGGTGTAGCTGCAAGACAACCAGGTGCGAATCAGGGGATAACGAGGATGACTTTTGCTCATTATGACACCCATGATGCTTTTTACGCGGATCATGCTGGGATTTGACCACCTCTTATTGAGAGGAAAGACTTTGAGATCAAGACTGGTGTCATTAATCTGTTGCAGCACAACCAATTCCATGGACTTCCTTCTGATAACCCAGTGTATCATCTGTGAGAATTGAAGAAAACAGAGAGAGTTTATGGGAAGAACATGAAGAACATGAGAGAGAGAAGAGTGATTTCGAAAATAGAGAGAGAGAAAGAGGAAATCTGTTTCCTTAGATTAATCTGATACAAGCTTACAACCCATAAAATATGGGATCAAAAAATAATAAACAATAAAAAAGTTGACATAAGAAACAATAAACAATAGACGGCTGGAACAAGACAAATAGGCTCTCTCAACCAAGTGATAGTGACATCTCAACCATCTCTCTCCTACTTAGCCAAACATGTGATCTTCCTTTGTCCCTTCACTCCAACGGCTCCAAACTCTTATTTAAAGTATCCAGAGCCTCTCAGATACTTACATACGAGATTAGAAAGATTTCCTTGCCTTCCAAGCCAAGTTAGGTCATGTGGTGATTTTCTGTACCGATACTCTTCTTGTTCCTTCAACCATATTAATTTCTTCTTCATGTCAACACTTATTTATTCTTCACTAAACACTCCCCCTCAAGCTTGACTTTGGGAACCAGTCAAGCTTGGAATCATGAAGAACTTCCCTCATTAAAACCTTAAGGTGCAAAACCCAATGGGACAAAAACACATCAAGGAAAAAGAGTAGAAGTCTTCATGATAGGACAGTCAGTGAGATGTGAGGTCTATGAGTCCAAGCTTTGAATGGATGAACTCACAGAATTTGGTGCTTGCTGCCTTTGTGAAAATGTCAGCTAACTGGTCACCACATCTAGTGTAGAAAGGTAGGATAATTTGTTGCTCCACTGCTTGTCTCACTTTGTGGCAGTCTACTTCAATATGTTTTGTCCTCTCATGAAACACAGAGTTTGAAGCTATGTGTATGGCCGCCTGGTTATCACAGTGCATGGTGATTGGAGTTGTCTCAATGTCCAGATCCCCCAGTAGGTTCTTGATCCATATGAGTTCACTAGTAAGCTTCCTCATAGCTCTATACTCTGCCTCAGCACTAGAACATGACACCACCTTCTGTTTCTTACTCTTCCAATTTACCAAGTTGCCTCCAATGAATGTACAATACCCAGTGGTTGATTTCTTATCAAATCTATCTCCTGCCCAATCAGCATCACAGTATCCTAGAATCTCAGAACTTCCATTGCAACACATCCATAGTCCTTGACCAGGAGCTTCTCTTAGATACCTCATGATCCTCTCCACCATGTTCCAGTGATGAACCTTAGGAGCTTGCATGTGTTGGCTCACTTGGTTCAGAGCAAAGCAAATATCTGGTCTTGTAATGGTCATATAGATGAGCTTTCCAACCATTCTTCTATACTTCTTGACATCCTTAAATGGAGTGTCCTCAAACTCCCCCTCTCGCAGCACTTTGTAGCCATCTTCAAGAGGAGTCTTGGCTGCTCTTCCTCCAAGGTTTCTTGTCTCACTCAACAGATCCATTGCATACTTCCTTTGAGACACAAATAGTCCTTCCTTGGATCTACACACTTCAATTCCAAGGAAGTACTTGAGCTCTCCGAGATCCTTGATGTCAAACATTGATTTTAGGAATGCCTTAGTAGCCTGAATCCTTTCCTTGTCGCTTCCTGTGATGATGATATCATCTACATATATCAAGATAACAACTATGCCTTGTGGACCAGAAAGTGGGAAGAGAGTATGATCAGCTTCTGACTTCCCAAATCCTCTTCCATTCAGTGTGGTGCTCAGCTTGTGATACCAGACCCTTGGTGATTGCTTCAAGGCATAAATTGCTTTCTTTAGCCTCAAAACATTCCCTGGTTTGACCAGATTCTCTAGACCTGGAGGCGGATGCATGTAGACCTCATCTTCTAACTCTCCTTGCAGAAAAACATTCTGCACATCCATTTGCCACAAATCCCATTCCAAGTTAGTAACAATTGAGAAAATGATCCTAACGGTGTGAAGCTTTGCTAATGATGCAAAGGTATCGATATAGTCCTCTCCATATGTCTGAGTAAATCCCCTTGCCACCAGACTTGTCTTGCGCCTTTCCACCTTTCCATTAGCTAGGAACTTGATTGTGAAAATCCACCTACTTGTTATTTCCTTCTTGCCTTTGGGAAGCTCAGCTTCATACCAAGTATCATTGACTATCATTGCATTAGCCTCATTCCCAACAGACTCTCTCCACTCTTCATGCTCCATAACTTCTTCATATGACCTTGGGATATACTCCTGATCCAATTCACTAAGGAACACCTGATATTCTTGTGGATACTGAGCTAAAGAGCACTCTGCTTGTATAGGATGAGCTACTGCTTGAGAGTTAAAGTAGACTCGGGTGTTTCTCCAATTGGAAGGAGGCTTCCTGATTCTAGTACTCCTTCTCAATGGTTTAACCTCTTGTGGTTGAACTTCTTCATCATCAGATTCTGCCTCTTCTGGTTGTACTTCTTCATTTGACTGAGAGACTGATTCTTGTTGTCTTTCATCCTGATCATGAGATTCTGTAGCAGTATCTGATTCATGTTGATTCCCCCCTTCAGGATCAGGATGAATGGCTTCCACAGCTTCACCTATCCCATCTTTATCAATCACATTTTCTGGAACAATTTCAGCTTCAGGAGGGCACGCCCTTGTTTCCTGATTCCCTTCATTCCCTTGAGGCATACTAATACCAAGATTTTCCAATATCATCCTGAGATTGGTGGCTTTCTCTGAGGCTTGAGACAGATCTTTCAAGTCATCCCAACTCTTCTCATCATAATATCCCTTAGTCTCCACAAACTTTACATCCCTTGATATTAAAACCTTTTTTGCCACTAGATCATAGCACTTGTATCCCTTTTGTGTTGGTGAGTATCCAATGAACATAGCCTTTGAACTTATGGCATCTAACTTGCTCCTCTATTCCCCTGGTATGAGCACAAAGCAGAGACATCCAAATACACGCAAATGATCCAAAGGTGGCTTTTGCTGTTTAGTACCTCAAATGGAGACATGTCATTGAGTATCTTAGTGGGAATCATGTTGATAAGGTAACAAGCAGCCATAACAACATCACTCCAAAATCTC
>CAJHQP010000930.1:87500-141733 GCA_905132765.1 Moricandia arvensis
AAACAACTCAGGGAATTCTGGTTTTCGCAGAAGCAACAATACAATAATTACCATAATCAAGGAAATGCTTCTTCATCTTAGTCTTCTCAAGACAGTGAATTTAAGCACATGCTGGTGCTGGTGGGTCTAAAGAAGAGCACTTCAGACATCAACAACAAGCTGGATTACATGTATGCATAATTAAATGGGAAGTTTGAGCCTTTGAGCACGCACATGAAGCTGTTGGAAACACAAGTTGCTCAAACTTCATCTAGCAGCAGAACACCACCAGGAACTCTACCAGGAAAGTCAGAGAGGAATCCCAAGGATTTTGTGAATGCAATCACACTGAGGAGTGGAAAAACAGTCGAAAACTCGGCAAAGACAGAGATCGATCGTTTTAAGGGAAAGCAGATCGAGCTATCTGCTCGGTAGAGCGATCGATCCGGTGAGGATGAGATCGAGCGATCTGAGAAGAGATCGACCAATCTGATAATGTGGGATCAAGCGATCCATGTTCTCCATTGTCTAAGGATGTTTCCTAAGATGTTGACGCCTCTGTTGAACCTAAAGACATGTTTGTGCCACCTTCTGCTTATGTTCCAAAGTCTCCATATCCATCTAGACCAAGGCGGAAGATCAAGAAACGCTAGTATACAAAACTCAAGAATCCTGTAGGAGAGCTACATGTGAGATTACCTTTTGTTGAAGCTGTTAAGATGGTTCCTTCTCTGAAGAGGTATATGAAGGAGATTCTTACTGGTAAACTGAGTCTAGAGCATGGAGTGTTGATGCTTACTTAAGAGTGTATCTCAGTTCTTCAAAACATCATGCCTGAAAGCGTGAAGACCCTGGACCATTTTTTACCTTGCCATATTGGTTCTCTGACTTTTGAAAGAAGTCTCTGTGATTTGGGTTCATGAGTGAGTCTTATGCCTCTTTATGTTTCTGAGAGGTTGGGTATGAGAAACTACAAACCTACTAGGATCTCTTTGGTACTCGCTGATAGATCAGTACGTAGACCAGTGGGTGTGCTGGAGAACATCCCTGTTGGAGTTGGAAAGGGATATGTTCTTACTGATTTTAGTTATGGAGCTAGAGGAAGAGCCTAAAGATCCTCTACTTCTGGGTAGGCCTTTCTTAGCTACTGTTGGAGCCATGATTGATGTGCAGAATGGACAGATAGACTTGTGTCTAGGCGATATGGCGCTGAGGTTTAATGTGGAGAAGCCACTGAAAAGCCAACCATTGATGGACATACTTTATGGGTTGACACTTTGAGTGAGTTGGTAGAAGAATCAATAGAAGAGCTTAGCACAAAGGATCCTCTACAGATTGCATTGACTCAGGTTGAGAGCAAGTTTGGGTTCATGGATAAGGCTGTGACAGGGTTTACTGAGATCATGGATTCAGATTCGCGGATAGAGAAACATGTGGCTTTTGTCAGCCTTGGGGAATCGAGTTCTGAGAAAGCCGTTGATGCATCTTCTTCGCAGCTAGATTGGAGCGAGTTGAAAGCTCCAAAAGTGGAACTTAAGACCCTCCCAACTGAGTTACGGTATGCATTTTAAGGCTCTAAATCCACATATCCTGGGATTATTTGTGCTAACCTGAATAATGTTGAGACCGCATTGCTTCTTCTAAAATTGCGAAAGTATAGAAAAGCACATGAATACTCTTTGGATGATATTACATGTGTTTATTCAGATCTTTGCATGCACACGATTCAATTGGAAGATGAGTCTAAGACCTCCATTGTGCATGAGAGAAGGCTGAATTCTAAACTGATGGAGGTTGTGAAAAAGGATAATCTCAAGTTGTTGGCTGCAGGTGTGATTTATCCCATATCAGACAGCACTTGCACCAGTCTGGTTCATGTGGTTCCTAACGAGGGTGGTATCACTATTATCACCAAGGAGAAGAAGGATCTGGTTCCTACTAGGACCATCACATCGCAAATTATGTGCATCAATTACAAGAAGCTGAGTTTACCACCAAGAAGGATCATTTCCCTCTCCCCTTCATTGATCAGATGCTGGAAAGGCTTTCCAACCACCCCCACTACTGTTTCTTGATGGTTATTCTGTTGTTTTTCAGGTTCCTATTCATCCACATGATCAAGAGAAGACTACATTCACCTATCCTTACGGTACTTTTGCTACAGGAGGATGCCTTTTAGGTTGTGTAATACACCTGCTACTTTTTAGAGGTGCATGATGTCCATCTTCACCAATCTCATTGAAGACATTATGGAGGTTTTTATGGACGACTTCTCTATCTACGGTTCTTCATTTGATGATTGCCTTGCTAATCACTGCAAAGTTTTGGAAAGGTGTAAGGAGAAGCATTTGGTACTTAATTGGGAATATTGTCATTTAATGATGAAAGATAGCATTGTTGTTGGCCATATAATATCAGAGCAGGGTATTGAGGTCGACAAAGCGAAGATAGAGGTTATGAACAGCCTTCAACCTCCTAGAATAGTGAAGAATATTCACAGTTTTCTAGGGCATTCAAATTTCTACAAGAGATTTAGTAAGGATTTCTCCAAGATAGTTAGACCAGTCATTCTCTGCTCTGAAAAGAAGTGAAGTTTGATTTTGATGATGATTGCCTAGCTCCGTTTCAGATGCTTAAGCATACCTTTTGTTAGTGCTCCTATTGCTCAGTCACCAGATTGGATTTGCCTTTTGAGGTGATGTGTGATGCCAGTGACTAGGTAGTTGGAGCTGTTTTGGGACAGAGAAAATAAAAGAAGCTTCATGTGATTTAATACGCTAGTAGGACACTTGGATGATACTCAAATCAAGTATGTTACTACTGAGAAAGAGCTACTTGCTGTGGGTTATGACTTTCAGAAGTTAAGATCATACTTGGGGGTTTGAAAGTGATTTTCTATACTAATCATGCAGCTTTGAGGTATTAGATGTCAAAGAAAGATGCTAAGCCTAGGCTTTTGAGATGAATTTTATTGCTGCAGGAATTTCATCTTGAGATTTAAGATAAGCGTGGGGCTGAAAATGGAGTAGCAAATCATCTTTCTCGGCTGAGAGTTGAAGCTGAAACGCAAATGGATGATAGCCTTCTGAAGATAATGTTTATGTGATTACCTTGCTGGAGGATGAGTATTTGGATCAGGCATATTGCTGTGTCATATGACAGATTCATGATGATCTACCATGGTTTGCAGATTTTGCAAACTACTTGTGTGCCGACGTTGAACCTCCAAATGTGAACCACTACTACTGGGATGATACCTTTCTATACAAGAGATGCACAGATAAATTATTCAAGAGATGTGTCATAGAGAGTGAAGTTCTGGGAATTCTTTTTTACTGCCATGGTTCAGAGTATGCTGGTTGTTAGGGTATTTTTGTGTACAAGTGAGTCGTGCTCATCTCTACGGAATGATAAGAAGAAGGATACAAGTCGCTGTGGTGCTTTATCTTGCTTAAGTTTTTGATAAACCGAGAGATCCTGCCTTTAGTATAGCCAGTATATGTCTTTAATATCTTGATATCAGCAGGGTAGATGGATCATGAGCTAGGAACTGCTTGTCTGTACTGATGACTGCATGGTCTTCTAGGTCAATTTCTACCTTGGTGGCTGTGGGTTTTGGGAGCTCTTGAATTGGACGAATTGACATCTCTTTTCTTAGGGTTAGGAACCCTTTATTTGTAGCAGAAAGTCGTGCCTCTCTCTCTTAAGATTTGGAAATAGTCACTATAGCCATCGATAATAGAATATTTCTGTTTATCTCTAAGATGGCCATAGATATTAGAATACTTCTATTTTTCTTCAGATTTAAGTAGATTCAACCATATCATATTTATGTGGAAGTTTTCCTCTTTTACCGAGAGGCAGGAGGAAAATCTGACCCGCAACCTAGAAGCCGGAGGCATGAAGCTGGAAGCTGGAAGCTGGAACCATTAGATTGACGTCCGTCTCTAACCCTAAGGTTCTTGCTCTTAGATAAAATTTCTCCAACAGTTTGCTCCTTATTTCCGGTTTCATGTTTGAAGGTGGGAAATAACGTGATTTTCTTCAGAAGAATTCCAGAATTGTATTATGGACAAAGGTTCTTTATCGAAATAGAAGTAGGACGTATGCTCATCTACGAAGCAATATTTTAAAGCATGAGCCACCAAATTAACTTGGTGATAGTGCTTCGATGTACCGGCGCATGGTCTGAACGATTTCATAGCCTGGTTGGGGATTTGTAGCTACGAGAATGAATGTGAATCCCTGGTCCGATATAGGGGCGCTGCCTGATCAGTTTGTATATTTGTCGGTATGCCCATAATGTCTTGGCCTGAACCAACACACATGCTTCAGTGGGCATGTGTTAAGTATGGGAGACGATGGTCGCGTGGACCCGGTTGTAATCATGCCAATGATAGAAGTCCTCGTGCTTCTGGCTGTATTTTCAGATTCAGATGGCCTGCCCATGGACATCCTAATCTCTTAGCAGAAGAGGTACTGAAGAATTGTGGATCCTTCTTTCCTGATGAAGATAGCTAGAATGCGGACAGAACCGTTATCGTTGCTCGTTTAGGGGTTGTATAAGAATATATTATCAAGCCAACCAATCTGTAGAAGTGACTAGATGCTGGAAGGTAGGACTACTTTATCGCATGCGATCAAATTGAGTTTGTGGGAGTCTATTATCATTTAGGACGATGCTCCTGCTTCTGTCCCTACTGCTTGACCGTGCCAGCTTGACCGTGACAGTCTCTACCTCTTTATTCTATGATTTCCTATGTGTGAGACTTTCTATCTCAGTGTCGACTTTAGTATACCAATAGCTACACAAGGCTTTACTTTGAACAGTGACTTTAGCCTGCATTTCCTTAGGATCCTCTGGATTTATTATCGAGTGGAGGAGTAGATACTTCAAGATCAAAGTTTTCTGAGAAGGAGGATCTTGGCGAGGCTAAGGATCATAAGGATGCGCAGGTTAATAAGACCTGAAGGCAAAAACTGAGGATCCTCATGCTTGATTCTGCTTCCTTGCTTGCACCTCTTTTATCGCTTGATCTTTGTTGAGCTTGTAGAAGATATAGTGGCCTTTCATTTAAGTCTTCGTGCCGGTTCCCCTTATGTTGTTAAGCATATTTCCTGCTCCTTGAGATTTTGATGTTGTAGCTTCTCACCTTGTCTCAGGATTGTACCTTGACCCGTGGCAAGGGGACCTTAAGCATGCGTCATTGTTGAGTATAATCGCAGTCTCTTTTCTATGGGATATAAATGAGAAAAATACTTCCTTCTTTTCCATAGAGTAGTATTTGATTGTAGGGATTTTCTAGGACATGTCGTCCTGCTGCCTAATCATATGGTCGTCTCATCCGGATACCTTGAGATAATTCTGCTAGATTATATGACGTGTTGTCTTGATACCCGAAGGTGACCTAGATGATTCTTGGTAGCCAGAGGTAATATCTTGGACATGGCATCCTGATAACTGAAAATAATCTGATCAACTTTGAGACATTTCGTCCCGGTATTTAAGTTAACCTAATCGTTCTTCGTACCCGGAGGTGATCTCCTGAACATGTCGTTCTATTGTTTTCAGTGAACAATAGTGTCTTTTCTGGATGAATAAGGTGCGAACTTTTGTTGAACTCTGCCATTGATTTTGGCCACTCTCAACTGTATCACATTGAATTTTGCTCATGTATGTAGGCCATTATCATTGCTTGGATGACCTTATATCCTGCAACCCAGAGATGTCGTAAATCTTAACAGTATTTCATCTTAAAACCCTATAATTTTGGGATATGTTCTCCTAGATTAGGAAGCCTAAGGACATGTTTTCCTGGAACCCGGAGGTTGCAAGGAATTTTGTCCATGAACCCGAAGGTTGTATGGACATTTGTCCTAGAACCCAAAGGTTGTATGGACTTTCTTCCAAGAACCTGGAGGTTGTATGGACTTTCGTCCTAGAACCCGGAGGTTGTATGGATTTTTTTCCTAGAACCCAAAGGTTTTCGGATGTATCCCTTTGAGACCTGGAGGTTGTAGGGCGTATCCTTTCATTTAACCCGGAGGTTTTATAAGATTGTATACGACATTGCACTCTGGCCCCGGAGGTAAGCCACTATCAATGTCGGTTTCAGTGTTGCACATTGCCACTCGGAAGTAAGCCACTATCAACATCGGCTTAGACGTTGCACTCTGACACTCAGAATTAGGACACTATCAACATCTTTTTAGACGTTGCACTCTGCCTCTCGGAAGTAGGGCACTATTAATATCCTTTTAGACGTTGCACTCCGCCACTCGGAAGTAGGCCACTATCAACGTCTTAAGGTGCTGCATTCTGCTTCCTGCAGAAAAGCCATTGCCCAACTTTTATCTCGTGCTGGTGCGACTGTATTGAATCTCTGTGTTGATGTGGTACACATGGTACTGCCTGCTTCTTCCTCTTTGCACTAGAACCGCACTCTGTGTGTGCTCGTGTTCTTTGAGGTAGAGCAGCAATACTTCTCTGCCCTTGGGCTTGGATAGCAGGGGTAAACATGATCTTATATGGCCCTGAGCCCGAATTGGCCCGGGGGTAGGAATTGACCCAGGTCTGTAGCCAGAATTCGTCATGTGGATAGGAGGAGTTGACATGGCTAAGATAATTCTTTGCAGGGATTGGCATTTTCTTCTGCATACTAGGACATAGTAAGTCCATTCTTGCTGTTGACCATTTATGAATGCTTCTTTGCTTATACTCCTTGGATTTCCTCCTTTTGTAGGTGTCGTCGAATGACTCGTCCTTGCTGTTCACTGCTCCCGCTTAGGTAAGCCACTCCCAGCGCTTTATGATGTCATTTGATGATCCGTTCAGGCCGTTCTATTCCCCCGCTTGGGTGAGCCATTCTCAGCGCCATTTAATAACTCGTTGGTATGTCTTCCACCCCCCCTTTCTGTGTGTAAGTTGATGGGATTCGTTGATGCGTGTTGCCCCTTGGGTTACCGCTTAACTTATTTGCCCATGCTTTTCTCTTGGTTGTGGCTTCCTTAGAAGTTCATGAACGAACATGGCCTTATACCTACTTCATTGGAAGCTTGAGTGGTACGTATCCTTGGGTCCTTTACTGAAAATTCCTAGTTCTTAGAAACTTGTAGAGGCATATGTCCTTGGAAACCCATATTGGCGCATAGCCTTGATTTCCATCCTATAACCTTCTGGTTCCTAGAACCTTGTAGAAACCTGTAGCCTTGGAAACCTGTAGGGGCACGTGAACTTAGCTTCCTCGAGAACTTGTAGAGACACGCATCTTTGCTTCACGTAGAAGAATTTCAGGTTACATTACCAGGAAAAGTAGTCGTAAGGTGCCCAGAGCTTTCTTCTTGGCAATGTTAGTAGTCGCAGAACTGCTGGAGTTTGATTCCCCGCAAAGTGAGAAGCCATAACTTTCATTTATTTTTGCTCTTAGTTGCATCTTGGCGTTCTTTCTGCATTGGACTGAATGTAGTCCTTTCTCTTTTGCATGGATAACCGTAGCTGGCCTTGGTTTCCTGAGGTTAGAGTATTTTGCTTTACGGAGACTCATAGCAGGAACATGTATTCTCCTGGTTCTTGTGTCTTCTAGTGGTGGTCTTGTATGCTCGCAGTATTTCCTGAACTTTTCTTATTACTCCTCCTGCGACGAATTGGTGGCGTCTAGGGCCTGGTATATTGTAATTGAGTATCAAAACCAACAAGAACCAAATCACGTAGGTCTGATTTGTGGTTGAGGCCCGGAATCAGCAGAAACTCATTGTTAGTTCATGCGTTGAATTTTGCTACAGCTGTTAGCACGGTGTTATCCTCCTTTAGAAAAATGTTATGGGTTCCTGTCTGCATGAGCTTTAGATCTGGTGAGAATAAGTCGTTTCTTGTCCCCAAGTGGCTGTGCTCATGAGTTTTTGCAGGAAGACATGTAATGTCTCTTCCGCCTAGCAGATCGTCATATAGTTTGAAACTACGGCTTCTTCTAGCGCTAAACTGTTAGAGTATTTTCTGTACATGTGATTCGTGCTCAGCTCTACGGAATGATAGGAAGGAGAAAAATTGTCGTGGTGCTTTCTCCTGCTTTAGTTGTTGATAAACTGGGAGATCCTGCCTTTAGATTACTGCCATAGGAGTATGGGCCAATATATGTAGTTAATATCTTGATATCAGCAGGATAGATGGATTGCATGGTCTTCTAGGTCAGTTTCTTCCTTGGTGGCTGTGAATTTTTTGAGCTCTTGACTTGGACGAGTGGACATCTCTTTTCTTAAGGTTACGAACCCCCTATTTGTAGCAGAAAGTCATGCCGCACTCTTAAGATTTAGAAGTATTTACTATAGCCATCAATAATATATGTCAATTTATCTCTAAAATGGCCATAGATACTAAAATACTTTTATTTTCTTCAGATTTAAGGAGATTCAACTATATCTTGAGATATGTGAATGTTCATATTTATGTGGATGTTTTCCTAATTTACCTAGCGGCGGGAGGAAAATCTGACCCGAAACCTAGAAGTCGGAGGCAGGAACCTGGAAGCTGGAACCAGTAGATCGGCGTCCTACGCTAAACCTGAGGTTCTTGCTTCTGGATGATTTTGCCCCAACACTGGTCATTTTGCGACCTTCAAGACAGTTTCGAAGGTTCTGAAGGCTGGTTTTTAGTTGCCTACACTTTTCAAAGATTCCCATGAATTTGTTTCTAAGTGTGACGCTTGTCAAAGAAAGGCAAACATCATCAAGAGGAATAAGATGCCTCAGAACTTGATCTTGAGGTTGAGGTTTTAATATATGAGGTTGATTTCATGGGAGCTTTCCCATCTTCTTATGGAAATCAATACATCTTGGTAGCTATGGATTATGTTTCCAAACAGATGGAGGCGTTAGCCAGCCCAAAAAATGATGCCAAATTTGTTCTTAAAATGTTAAGACATGATTTTCCCTAGATTTGGAGTTCCTAGAATGGTTATCAGCGACAGGGGATCTCATTTCATCAACAAACTGTTCAAAAATCTGCTGAAGAAACACGGAGTCAAACATAAGGTGGCTACACCTTAACATCCCCAGACAAGTGGACAGGTTGAGATATTGAACAGAGAAATTAGAGAACACTGTGGCAAAACAAGGAAAGACTGGGCTGCAAAGCTTGATGATGCTTTATGGGCATATAGGACTGCTTACAAGACTCTTTTGGGCACTACTCCTTTCAATTTTGTATATGAGAAATCTTTTCACCTGTAGAGCTGGAGTATAGTAGTTATTTGGGCACAAAATTGATGAATTTTGATACAAAATCTGCAGCAGAGAAGAGGATGATTTTGTTGAATGAGCCGGATGAGATTCGCTTAAATGCTTATGAGAAAACAAGGATTTATAAGGAGAGAACCAAAACATGGCATGTCAAGAAGATAATTCCTAGACATTTCGCTATTGGAGATTCAGTTCTTCTATTAAAATCTAGGCTGAAGCTTTTTCCTGGAAAACTCAAGTCTCGCTGTTCAAGACCTCTCACCATTGCTGAGGTAGACCTTACTGGGCTGTTTTTCAGGAAGAGAATGGAAGAAAGTTCACTGTGAATGGGCAGAGGCTGAAGCCATATTACGCAGACGTGACACTCGAAGAAGGAACGAATGTTCTTTTAATGGAACTTACGGTCCCCCTGATTGCGCAAATGTCATGTTATATGACTTAAAACAAGCGCGGAGGGAAAGGCATTCCACTATGTTTGTTTTTCTCTCTTTTATACTTTGGAGTTTTGCGTTTTGGTTTTTGGCGGTGGTTATATGAGTTTTCATGTATGTTGCACGAAAATGACCTAGATCGATCAATTCATATCGAACAGATCAGGCGATCCTTTGTTAAATTGCAATAAGCCAAAATCAACCATCGATCGCCCGCTCCGTAAAACTTGTGTGCCCGCTCCTTGTTGACGATCAAGCGCTCCTTCCTTTCCCGACCGGACGCTCCTTGATGCACGTAAATCGGCTCAATTTTACTCAAAACATCATCTATTACTCGTTTTCATCCCAAAACCCTCCCAAACACAAATTTTTGAAAATCCTCTATACTAAACAGATTTGTGCGATTTTTGAGCCTAATTTCATCAGATATTTTAGCTCTTTCTGCTTATACAATCAGTTTTTACTGAAACCCATGTATGGACTCTCAAACTCGATTCTAAAGCTCGACCATTAGGGTTTGCAAGAGGGCTTTTCTCAATTTAAAAATTCACTGCACCTAGGCTTCTTTTATGATGATATATGCTTTTGGGTTGCCTATTTCAAATGATTTCGTGGGCATTTAACTGATTATGATGGGTCAATTTGGTGAGTTTAGGGTTTGGATGAAAATTCAACATAAATTTGAAATTCTAGTTTTTTAGTGAAATGCCTTGTTCCTTATGATGTGTATCACTGTGTGACATGTTTTCCATGAACAAACATAAACTTAGAACTCATTTGAAGAAGTTGAATTTTTGTGCTCTAGGAAAAAACGAAATCAAAGTTGGAATTGTTCCTAAAACATGATGATTCTTCTTACATACATACGCTGTCTGAAGTGAAATGTGCTTGATATTTGCATATCTTATGAGCTTGCTTAAGTATGTGTGTTTAAGGAATCATTCTTTTTTTTCTTACTTGGTTTTTGAGAGTTGTTTTTGCAGATCATGAGTGGGAGACAGAAGAAATCAAGGGTGCAAGGGAGTACATCTTTGCAGGTTGCTGGGCCTAGTAAGAAGGATTCGTTCCGGAAAACAGATAAACACCACCCTGCAAACAAACCGATTGTGCAGTATTGGGATGATCATGATGAAGCTTTTTATCAAGAGATGAAAGCAGTTGAGATTTGTGTGACTCGGTTTGCTCACAGGAAATGACAAATAATCTGGGAATAAGTCATGAGTTAGATGTCTTGTTTGAGAGGATTGGTCTGGGGCATATTCTTGATCTCCATGTTGATAGCTACACTAATTTGACTAGAGAGTTCTTGGCATCAGCAAGAGTGATGTACCCGGACACAAATAGCCTAGTTTCTGACCAAGGCATGTTCTCATTATTGCAAACAAGACGTTCTACTCGATGCCCCTTTTTTAGCAGTGTGACATCTTTGGGTTCTTGAAAGAGCGTCAATCAGTTTCTTCTTCACACCAGCGTGATGAGGCAAAGGACACTGAGGAGAATGATGATGCTGATGATGAGACTCTTTTCCCTACTGATTTCACTCCTTACATGCTTCCGGCAGCATATCTAACAACCGCTTCCACTGATGAGATCAATGCATGTTCTATTCAGAGCCATCAAACCAACTACTCCATCTTGCTAAAGATGTGGAAGGGAATTTGTAGTATAAGAAGGCAAGCACAGATCGCCCACCTGTTTCTGGTGGCAGTGATGAGGAAGAGGACTCAGATACACATGATGAGATTACTGCTGGACCTGTGGCTGCGGAAACCTCTGATGATGACACTCCTGAGAGGGTCTCCAAGAAACGCAGAGATTGCCGTGCCTGATTCGGCAGAGTACCACCACTGTATGTCTTTTTCTTCTCTTTATTTTCATTCTTTCTTTTGTATATTCTCCCCCCCTTTGGAATTATTTTCACACCGAGCAGTGTGAAGTAAGTATGGGGGATGAAGCTACTGATGTTGTTTACTTTGTTTCTTGCATTTGGTGTGTGCTTAGAGTTTGTTTGAGTCTGTTCTATCAAGTCAAGTGTGTCTATTGGAATATTTCACAAACCTTATGATGATCTATATGCTATCAACGTGTGCGGATGACTGTTAGTGCATGCAAACCAGAGAACCTCATGACCAGCCAACCTCCTAGAAAGCTTTGTAACTCAAGTTTTGGTGGATTGTAATTGATTCTGTTATTTGTACCCCTAATGAACTTAATTTCTTTTCATCAGGAACTCTACATTAAGAAACGGTAAGCCATATACACATTCAGGATTTGCTTTCTCTCATTCTATCAATCTCTTCTAATCCTGAATGGCCAGACTCATCTTTAGTTTGGTATGACACCTACACCTTACCCTTTCTTTTATCTCCATGGATTCTTTGTTAGTGCATACATGTGCAAAAACAATGGAGAGACTAGGGTAGACATGATTCGCTTGACTACTTAGGTAGGATTGGAACATTAGGTGGTTAGACACAGTCATGTGTGTCTAGGGTTGGCTGATAAAGTAAATGTGTTTCAAAATTGTGTAGATGCATATTTCCTTGCTGTTTAGGTACCTCTGGACTGATTTTACTTGAACTATGTATATAAAAAAATCAAAAACATATCACGAAATTAATCAGTTATAGTAGTGTTTCAAGAAATGGAATCAGTAACATGATGCTTTTTATCTATCTATCTCTTGTGTACCTAGGTGAATGCATTATTTAACACTGGGTTGGAGTTTGTGATTACTAAGACTTGATGAGGCTTGATGATTTGAGACTTGAGAGTTTAGAAAATCGTGGTTATCAATATACTCAGTCTCTCCAGCGATTTTGCATATTTTTGCATCCTTCTGCTGTTGCTGATACCCATAAACACTTTGAGCCTCACTTAAACACTAAAACATCCTACCAAACACCTAGCCCGTTACACCTGATGGAGTTTCTCTGGTGGAAAGGTCACACCCACTTTAAATGAATGTAGAGAGTTGATTGCATGAATCTGAGACTAGCAGGTTTATAGTTTAGAGTATAGACACGTATGTGAGATCTTGGTGGTGATTTGGGGCGAATGCTGTGATAGTTTCTTATTTATGTGCTTAGTGCGCAAGGTGAGGTCTACTGAGGGTAAGTGAACTCTCAAGTATTCAAACTTCTTTTCCGTTTGATTTAGTTTTCGCTTCTTTTACTTGATGACAAACAAAGATTCAATTTGATGTGTTGTGTTTTTAACACTTTAAAACTCATTTTAGAACAAAGAATGATCAGTTTTTAAAGGTATTTTGGTATTCTCGGCGCCTTTTTTTTGTTTTTCAGTATGAATTACAGGTTAGCTTGTGGGAGAATATCGATTTTGGAGAGGATTTTGGAGCAAAATGGATCACTGGTCGAATTATGCTGGAATTGTGACATTGAGCGCCGGTTCAGTCTACCATGGAGCGGCAGTTCCCTGCCATGGAGCGTCCGCTCCTTCTATTCTGAAGCGGCTGAACCCTGCCATGGAGCACTCGCTCCGTGTACCATGGATCGCCATATCCTTGCCCTCCGAGATAAACTTTCCATATTTATAAAGAGACGCTTTTTGAAGACCTAAAAAACTAAAAGCCCGAGATATTTCTGTAATTTTTCATCTGTTCCTGTTCTTGACGAGCAGAGAGAATCCTAGGGTGATTTGTGAGGGATTTGTAACACTTGGATCATTTGTAAACTCTTGGCAAGAAATTATTTTTCTTGTACCCATTTGGAGAAGATCTTCTAAACCTTTTCTCATTTTTAATACAATCATATTATGTTCTCTCTGGATTCATGTTGTTGTTGTTCATTGATCATGAGTGAGTAGTATCTTAGTTGGGTTAAAGGGTTCTAATTAGGATATTTCTTGATGTATTGATCTATAAACTGTTAGACTAGGGATTTATGTTTTGGATCTTTGTCTACTGATTTTCTTAAGGCTGAGACTTGTCTTGTCACCTAGCTTCTGATTCTAGGAATTTAACTGCACCAAAAAAACTTGTTTCCCTGTCTTTTTGTTGCATGTTCATTAACGAAGAGAGATCCCCGAGAATTTCCATTGCCAACGCTTGTTTAAATTATTTACAAGTTCGTTTTAATTGTCTTTAGTTCACTTGTTCTCTGTTTTATTGAATTAAGAAACTAAAAACCAAATAAAAAATATCTTTTATTTTCTTTAGCTAGTAACTTATCTGCTATTCTACGTGTGGTCATAGGTCCTTGTGGATTCAATCAAGTATTACTACTGTGTACTTCATTGTGCACTTGTGGTTAGATAATCAGGTTAAAACCTGACCCTATCAAGTTTTTGGATGCTACCAAGAAACCTGTTACAGATTTTGAAAGACTTTGTAAAAGCCAAAGCACAAAGGTCCTCATCTAAGGAAGACTCCTTTGATGAAGTAAGCAGCACTTCATAAGTATTTTTACTGTGTTCTCTATGTTTCCAAATAATATGACTTATTTTCCTATCTTTTTTTGCTAAATAAGAGCATGCTTCAAAGAAATCTGAAGCAGCTAAGCCAATTTGCGAAAGATTTGTAATCCTTTGGGAATGAATTATAACATGAATTTGAGGATGGGAAAGTGAAAAGATTGTTCACATGAAACCAAGCCATTGGGACAGGAAAAGACAAAGAGGAGTAAGTGGTTACAAATATCTTAATTAAAAGGCCACAAAGAGCCCAACCAAGTTTTAAAGAAAGGAAGCACAAAAGCCGATCAAGAGTTAAGAAAAACCAACCAAAGATCAAGAAAGAAAGTTGGGGCAATAAAACATGACCTAGAAAGTTGAACCGTCGAGCTTGGCCGACAGATCAACGTCCACGCTGGAGCTTACCCAGACCTCAGGTTCATCCCCAAAAGATGGAGGTGCTAAACATTTGAGTTTGGCTTATGTCACGATCACCACCTTATACTGCTCAACCTCCACCCATGGGTCCCAGTTTCCTGTCTTTCGCTTCAACCATTCCCTCATCAACTCGCAACGAGCAATAATCTTGGCACCATTAACCGCCATAACTGACTCATCGGAGAAAGTCTCAGCCGCCCCCTAAATACCAATAATCTCTTCCTCCAAAATCTTCATTTTCCCGCCTTATAGTTGTCACCTATGTAACCGCCTTGACTCCTGCGTCATCATGGGTCTTAATCATCTGCTTGAGATCCTGAATTTTCCTTTGTTTGGAAACACAATTTTCTTTCTCCTCCAGGAGCTTGCTCCTTAGATTTCTCAGCTCCTCTTGATCAGCAGCCTGTCCCTTGACATTCATCCGCTCTCCGAATTGATATAGCTGGGACTTGACCTACAATGAGAAAACAAATATTCAAACAAGAAGCCCGAACCATCAGAAAAATGACAATGTAGTGCACTTACCACAATGGGAGGATTATCCTCCGACAAAGGAACCGGGTCCAAAGGGAATACCTTGGTATTAAGATTTGTAAAGACCTTGGGCAAGCCGGCTGGAGAATGGGAACTGTCAGGATATTTTTGTACAGATCTTGTTGTCATTCCCATGATCTTCGACATATTCCCCTTAGAGAAGAAAGTTGGTTCCGTATTCACAATGGTCATGCACTTGCTTCCAGAAAAGTTCCAAGTGATCATTACGTCATCTTCAGTCCCTACTAGCAGACCCTTTCTTGGCCGACACCGCTTTCATGGCTTCTTATAAGCAGCCAAGGCGCTGATTCATGTGCTTCTTGACATATTTATTGAGCAGAATCAATGCAAAGTATGAGAAATCCACTTTCAACAAAAGATTGTTAATGAAGAATTAAAGAATACCCCAAAGACTGTGGCGTTCCAAAGCCTCCTTGTTAACTAGGAAAGAAACCTATTACTGTTCAAGAGGAAGACTGCGCGACTGGAGAATGGCCCTTTCACCCTTTGTAGTAGTGGGATAAGAAATACCTGCACGCATACCACAAACGGATAAGGTCACATATAATTAAAAAGACATTTGCATGATCATCCTACCAACAAAACGCCATAAGTAGAGAAGACATGAGGTGTTATAAAATGTATCTCTCACTCCACATCTTCTCAAATGCATGCCCTTTTTTGTCTGACCTTGGCGATTCATTGACTACAGAAAGGCGGCTCCTACGTGGAGGAAGAATCGACCTTCACCACCATTAAGAGTGGCTAGATAATATGAGAAGAGGACCTCATTTATCCCCAAGAAATTATTTTTAAGATCGCCAAGGTTCTGAATCTCAATGAGGGTCTTCAAAATAGAAGGAGTTACCTGAGCATGTGAAATTTCAAAAAAGTCAGAGACACCAGCTATCAAGGCAGAAATTTTATCCCTAAAACCAGACTCGGAGAATGCCTCATAGACTATTTTCTCCTCTACACAAAAATCAGGAGCATGGTCTTCCGGGCCTGGAACACTAATATTAACTGAAGCCGGGATGGAATATTTCTCCTTCCATCTCCTGATGCTGTCCTCCCTAATCACTGAGGAAGGTTCTACCATGGGAAGCATCTCAGTAGAATAGGCTCTTGGCTCTGGATTCTAAACACTACTGTTAGGATTGATCGATGGTTACGGCGAGCTATAAGATCCCAAAATGGCGGATCCGAGCCTGTTCTCTAGCTTATCCCTACTACTTACCGAGGCAAAGGAAACGCTATGCGTTTCAACATATTCTTTACTCCTGACCAAAATATCGGAGGGGAACTGACAGGAGAAAGACTTAACCGACCAAGCCTAAGAGGAAAAATGGAAAATCAACCCTAATCAGGCCCTAAAGGAAGACATGATGATTATCTGATGAGTGAAAAACAAAGACGGTCGGAGAAATAAAGAAGATGATAAGATCTGCCATAAGTGATAAGGAAAACTACCAGTCATGAGAAAAGGATAAATGGGAACATAAAGAAGAAAAAGAGTAGTTGTTTTCTTCTCGGAAAATCGCTTAAGCAAAAGGAGATATTATTGGATTCGAAAATTGTGATTTTAATTTCCATATTTGAACCTCTTTCAATTTGGAAATCAAAGATTTGATTTTCAAATTGATTTCAACGATGCAATCCCGAAAAGAGGGGGGAAAATCTCTGAGATATTCGAACAATAAATCAAAAGCCAGAATTCATTGACTAGTCTACAATCTTATACTTTGGCCTCCAAACTAGGGATTCTTGCCTCAAAGTAGGAAAATAAGCCTCCTTCGAAAAGTGCCGACAAGTGTACATGATTATCATTAGTTAGACAAGAATCCATGCCCATTGTAGCATCCTGCGATTTTTTTCCTGTCTCAGGCCATGATTTCATGCTAAGAAGCAGGTAAACATCATACTCAATGAAGTCTATCAGCGATCTCTCCATTTGGTCTGGCCATGCGACTTTAAATATCAGACAACTATGTGGCTATGTGTTGTTAAGGCCCCCTGCCATAAGATGGATTGTATTAGTCACCATAACACGAATCCTGGATCACAAATTCCTCAAGACCACAAAATCATATACGGCTCTGTGCCAAAACTACTTGAGGAACGATAGTATCCTTAGACTCCTCAAAATAAAGTATCCACTACCGGGTTTCCATACGGTCCAGACTGAGACAACCCGGGAAAAACCTTTAAGAAGAGACATCCTACTCTTATTAATCATGGACCTGCTGAGAAGGTATGACTCCGGTCAACCAAAGGGCACATGTTATCTCCCTAATTCATCCACAAAATTGAAAGATAAGGGGGCAAACTATTGGGGATAATTAATCTAGCAAGCCATTCCTCCTGCTTATGAGCAGGAACCCAGCCTTCTTCTCCAACCCAGACTAGTTCAAAAGGGAAACTTCTACTAAAGAGAGATCTTTCAACATTTCGGGATATGGAAGGATCTAACCTAATTTTCGACTAACGAGTACCTAAAAAGGGGACCCCAAACCCTATAACAAGAAATCGACTATTCAAGGCTTCGATTATAGAGTTAGGCGGCAAGAACTAGGGTTCCTTAACCAATATGTTGTAGTCTTGACTGTCTTGATCAATAAAATTACTATTTAATCCTTGAATGTTGTCTCTTTATTGCTTACTTCTTGTTTTCATAGTATAAAAAGCATGTACAAATTTATTTTAATTGTGGTCACCATTTAAATTGTACAAGTTTAGCGAGAATGAAAATTCTATATTTAAAAGAACGATAAATAGAACTATTAAATCACAAAGTGTATTTTATATAATGCATATTTTAATATTTTACTGACACGTGGCAGCTCTTGAAACTGCATTTTTTTCCCGTTAATCAAGTTTATATGGGTTGTCTCCTATCCAAAACTTTTATGTTGCTTTTGTTTTATTTGGTTCGGCCCATGTTATAACATTAACTCGGCCCAACATTTGTCTTAGAGTTTTCTAAGCTTCTTCATCTTTGATTCTCAGCCGTAAGCCATGGTTTACAATAATTTGTTTTTGAAATGTTCGTACTTCTCTTTAACTTCACCATTAATCCAATCATTCAACCACCTTCCCTCCCACTCCGTCTTATTAATTCGTTCTCATTATCGGCGGAGGTAACAACTTGAAGCTAGACCTCCCTCTTCTTCCTCGATTTCTCTTTCACCCAAATCACGCAAACCAAATTTTCAGAGCAATCGATGGTATCCAGAATTGCGAAATCTATCGCCATGTCTCTTTTTCTTTTCATTTGTGTGTGTAGGTGGAGCAAACAGTAGGTGAGATCATTATCCAAATTGTAAAATCTCTCTCACCAATTTAGTTTAGTAGGGAATCACTACATGAACATCGTGTGTTGGTAGCGGCAAAACAAAACGTTACCGATCTCAACAGTAGCGGTTTTCAGAGCGCTATGTCCCGAACATAAGTAAAAATCGAAGATTTTTGGTAGCGTTTTTTTGGAAATTCTACACTAATTATTGTTTCAGTAGCATTTTTAATTGCAATTATATATTTTATAGTAGCATTTCCTAGCTATTAGTATGTTAATTTTATTTGTCGCATTTTTGCATTTGCAATAATTTATTCTGTTATTTTTTGGATTCGGGTGTTGTTATTGATATATTTATTAAAATTTAAAATAAAAAAGTTTACTTAATAGAGAAAAACTAAAGAAATTACATAATCTAAAATGTATTTTACAGAAATTTAGTAAAAGTAGAGAAAATTACATGTCAACACATAACTAATCTCCAATTGGCCACTAATAAGCAGTCAAATGTATTTCAATGCAAAAGCTCTAAGATGCATATTGCCAAAAACAATGATCGCATCTTCACTTTTTATTGATCTAGAAGAAATGAAAGGGTTATATAACGTTAATCTATTTTGACAAGGTCATAAATCCAATTAATTTAATGATTATCTTACTCAACTACAAGTAGTAACTCCTCCATTTAAAAGTGATTTGATGGATGCTTCGAACAGACACAACGTTTCTCTGCAACAATCGCCTCTTTTGGAGATAATCATCACCAGACTTCACTCTCTCTTCTGTCTGTAATGTTTAGTCAAGTTAGTAATAAAAAGCGACATGAGAAATTGATAACATCACCCCTAAAATGAATTGGTAACTAAATTTAAACTCCATTTACCGTATTTATTATAAGGCAGTTCAAACTTCACTCCACTAAATCGTCTCCTTCTCTTCCTTTAAATAGATGCAGTTTCTCCCTCCCACTAACGTTTCTCTGCAAAAAATAACACATAAATAACCAAAAAAAAAAAGAAACAACACATCATCTCTCAAGTTTCTAACAGTATGGCACACTACAATATGTTTGCTGACGTTGTATATAACAAGAGCATCACGGCATGGCGTTTCAGAGTGAAAATACTCATGATCCACTTGTACTATGTTTCCGGTCTTGGACCCAACTGGAATTATATCCTAGCGAATGAGGCTGTAAGTGCAAAATCATCATATCTCAAGTTTCTAATAATATCCAATAATGCAAACTAAAAACTTGAATTAAAATTTATTTATTCAGGGAACCAATATGGAGATGACCATTTATATAGAAAGTGCATATAGATTTAGAGAACCAAGAGAGAAAGTGGGTGGAAATCTTTCAGATAAAAGTTAACCATGCCTATCTAGGTTTCAAAGGCAATAACCTCTCGATTCAAACTATCTGCTATGCTGTATACTAAAGTCGACATCATTGATCCTCTGAACAATCATCATTACATGGAATTGAAGTGTATCCATGATATCCCTCATATCAAGAACATAAACTATCTCATATGTGCTAATGCTTACTACTAAAATATATTTCAAATAATGTAGTTGTAAGTAAGAGAAGCAAAAACACTTATCTTGTAAATATATCGGGAGTGGTCTTCAACGCAAAAGCCCATTTCGATGACCCTGCAAGGCCAAAGATGGTATTTTACATTAGGGACAACATGTAAGTACAAAGTAACATATGATCACATCAAATGCTTACAATAATGTAATTGACACACATTGTTTTGTTCATAATAGCGATAGTCAGATAAAATGTGTAGCAACTGGCGATCATGCTTATGCCTTCCGGGATGGGTTTGAAAACTGGAGGGGTCGTGGAGAGGTGATTGTGGTCCTTAAGATGTGGAGGATCTGGAAGCTTATATGTAAGTGTATTATATTATGTGTTTATTTCTTAATGAGTTAATTGAGAAAAATGCTTCCTAAACTCATTTATACAGGTCTCTTTGATGATGATCAATGGCTTGAGACCAAGGGTGGATAATCTCACTTCAGGTTCAATCCGCGTTTGCCGGAGGTTGAGGAGTTCATGGAATTGCTACTATGCAGTGACCCTTATGTTCAGAGGACATGGGGCTATGAGGCCTTTGTAAGACTTGGTGTTCTCTATGTTTTTTTTCGTTGTGCTTTATTTTATTGCAGATCCTAGAACTCTACTATTTTAGTTCGAACTGTTGTAGTTGGATTTCAAGTTTGTGTTTCTGTTACTCTATAAATTAACTTTTGGTATTTAAGTTTTCTTAATCCTCTTTTAAGGTTAACTGTGTAAGTAATCTTGGTTATAATCTAGAAGAAACATCAAACTCAGAACTCAAATAACTACTATGTTTTGCTTTAATTCAATGTTCAACCGCAAAGCAACATACTTACATCATTTTGTATGAACCAACAGCTTCGCGTTGCATCCCCAGATTGTTGTTATCTTTCCGCATAACTTAAAGAAGTACTTGCTGTGCTGGCTCACCTCCATCTTATTCATATGCTTCCTCATTTATGAGGCCATCAAACCAGCAGCTCAGCTAGAGTCTCACCAAAATGTCCATACCAACCAGTGTAAAGTTTCCAGCGACAGAGGTTCAGTACAAGGCGAATATCTCATTAACCACAAAGTATTTTGGAATGAAACCAATTTTATAAGAATAATTACTAAACAAGAAATCACTGAGGCTTGGATTTAATAAAAAGATTCACGGGCCAAGAAGATATGGATTTTACAAAATGAAGGTTTCCCAGCCCATCCAGTTGCGAGTCTCATCCCTTAGAAATGGATTTCAGCCTAACCATGAAGCGTACTTCTACAGAATTAATCATGGGCTTAAATAAGGGATTATTATATTTCCATAATGGCTGAAATCAGAAGAATTAGTCATGGGAAAACCAATATGCAATCAATTTCCCAAAACCGGTCGAACCTACATCAATTGGGGAAAGTTGCCAACCAATCCAATTTGGCTCAAACCAAACCTTTCTTTGGAAGTCAAGAGATATAATAGACCATACAGAAGGTATTTAATACGTCCTTAGATTCACCATCACCCTGAGGATCAGGCGGATTCTCTTTACCATCAACCTTCCTTATTTGGATGCATTCACATTATTTGCTTACAAGGAAAATCTTCACCAATATATGGGAATGGAGCAATGGCCATATTCTTCATCAATGAACCTAAAGAGCATATCAGGAAGACTTAGAAACCGTGGATACATCCAGAAAATATCAAGATACAAGGTCATTACAAGTTTATCATTTGGAAGAAGGCATCAATCAAGCAACGGCTATATTCTTTGGACCCATCAAAGCTTTGCTTCCAAGACTTTTATTTCGAGTTTATTTCTTTCCTTTAGTCATTTTTAGACTGTTAGAAGAGTCCTAGGTCGAGCCTATATAAACTCATTTCGTTTCACCATTGTAAACACACCATCTTTGAAGTAATAAGAATTATTCAGTTTTCTAGTTTTCTTAAAAACTATTGTCTTAAGTCTTTAGAGCTTATGAGAATCAGCTCCAAAGCATCTTGAATTATCAAGGCTCTTTTCCATAGAGTCTTGTAGCGTCCCGAATCCACCATCACTTCCATCACATTCATTTGCCAAGCTTGGGAGTGATACACATCAAGCAAGCTTTGCTCCATCCCATCCACTTCGATCATATCTAGATCAGGCTGAGAGTGACACACGTCCAGCAGCCTGATTCCATCCTATCCTTTGCTTATTTATCTTATTTTGTTCTTAGTATAAACTGCATCTCATTACATCTGCGTTTGTTTCAGGTTTTCAACAAGGATTCCAGCAATATCAATCTTTCGACCACAACTCGGTTGAACCGATTGGAACCTCAGTAGATCATTTGGACGACCCCCATTCTGGGCTGTAATATTTGGTATCAGAGCATACCATATCATTTTGGTATAGTCATTTGAATCATTTAAATTTCGTGCATATCATAACCTGCATTGTAAAACAAAATTAAGAATCATTTAGCTTAGATTATATCGTTTTGGTCCAAGCATACTTCATTGTTTTCATTTTTGGTTATTGCATTTGCATATTAAGAAAAATTCAAAAAAATCATTGTTAGTTTTTCTTTCCATATTTTCCATCCATTAATTTATCATAGCATCCCATACTGATATATTTCGAGCTTGAATCAAGAAATCTAAAAGAAAATTCATTTTTTGCATAGTTTATTTCATTTCGGTTCATAACTGCATAATTCTGGGTTTAGTAGAAGTTTCAATGTTGCATTTGTTTTTACTCGACCATCACTTCCCATATCTTTCACTTGATCTTTGAGAGTGTTTACAGGAAGGCATAAGAGAGGAAGTGCACGGCCAAACCCAGATGGACACACTGAACCAGCAGTGGACAGCTCTACAAGAGCTTAAAAAACAAATTTCTCAGCTGGAGAAAGGGAACAAGGCAAAAGGCCAACGACCAAAGAAAGAAGAAAGAAGACTTGGATTTGAACCAGAGGCTGTCTATGTCGATCCCAAACCACCAGATCCTTCAAGAATCAACCCATACCCAACTTCTCAAACTCTTAACCATCATGTTGTTAATTATCGGTTTGATTATAACTCCTTTGCTGATAAAATTGAACTCTTTGAATTCTCAGGAAAAAGAGGCTATCTTAGATGGGAAAGAAACCTTGATTAATGGTTTCACTACAACCACATCCAGGAAAAGGAGAGGCTGTCTTATGCCATTGATCAACTTAGAGAAGATGTCTTTAAATGGTGGGTACAAGAAGAGAACGATAGATGGTTTTACAAGGAGCCAAATATCAAAACGTAGATAGATCTTAAGGAAGTCATGAGGAATGAGTTTGCACCAGACTTTACAAGTTCTGAAATCCAGGAACTATACCCAACGAGGTATCCAACTCATGGTTCCAAAGAAGCAAGAAATGTTGTGCATTCACATTATTTGCTTGCAAGGAAAATCTTCACCAATATATGGGAACAGAGAAACAGCCATATTCTTCATCAATGAACCTAAAGAGCATATCAGGAAGACTTAGAAACCGTGGATACATCCAGAAAATATCAAGATACAAGGTCATTACAAGTTTATCATTTGGAAGAAGGCATCAATCAAGCAACGGCTATATTCTTTGGACCCATCAAAGCTTTGCTTCCAAGACTTTTATTTCGAGTTTATTTCTTTCCTTTAGTCATTTTTAGACTGTTAGAAGAGTCCTAGGTCGAGCCTATATAAACTCATTTCGTTTCACCATTGTAAACACACCATCTTTGAAGTAATAAGAATTATTCAGTTTTCTAGTTTTCTTAAAAACTATTGTCTTAAGTCTTTAGAGCTTATGAGAATCAGCTCCAAAGCATCTTGAATTATCAAGGCTCTTTTCCATAGAGTCTTGTAGCGTCCTCAATCCACCATCACTTCCATCACATTCATTTGCCAAGCTTGGGAGTGATACACATCAAGCAAGCTTTGCTCCATCCCATCCACTTCGATCATATCTAGATCAGGCTGAGAGTGACACACGTCCAGCAGCCTGATTCCATCCTATCATTTGCTTGTTTATCTTATTGTGTTCTTAGTATAAATCGCATCTCATTACATCTGCATCTTTTTCAGGTTTTCAACAATTATTCCAGCAATATCGATCTTTCGACCACGATTCGGTTGAACCGATTGGAACATCAGTAGATCACTTGGACGACCCCCATTCTAGGCTGTAACACTCATACTCATACCATACAAGTACCTAGGATAATCATATATACCGATATAAGTTAAAAAGCAATCCTTTAAACATTAATAATCTTATCAAAAGCTGAAATGATAATAGAGACAAGAACAAATACAAATAGAAACGAAACAACATAGAGAATTCAAAGAAACTAGTGAGAAAGGCTTTGCTTTATTAACTTCTTTAGGTAAACTGAACCACGTGAACATTGCAAACACAATAAACATTGGAACTGGAACATAGGCGACACGAATTAGGGTTTGGGAACGGTGTTAATTTCGTAATTGCGGAGAAGGGAATTAGGATTTAGCGGCGATAAAAGCTCCGAGACGGTGATGGAACTAGAATTGGAGAAGGTGAGTTTATATGGAACAAGAGAAGGTTAGAGTCGACAAAAAAAAAGATGGGTTTCGTATTTGCGGTGAAAAGACTTAAGGTTTGACGGAGATAAAGCTCGGACACAGTGGAGAACTGGAGAAGGTGAGTGGGTCTTGAACTGGAGCAGGTGAGTGTCGGCGAAAATCTACGGTTTAGTTGAGAGAATCCATCTTTTTTTGTTTTCGGGAGGAAAATGGAAATGTGTAGAGAAACATCGAGGGAGAGTGAAAATATTGGTGGAGGGAGATGAAAATTTTACCAAGTATTGACAGGGAAAATATTTTAGTTTTCCGCCATTGACAAAGATAGCGTTTTTTGGAGATAGGTGCTACGAAAAATTAAGTGTGACAATTGCGTTTAAAAGTCAACTAATTAGTAGCATTTACAAAAGTCGAAGCCCTACTAATAAAAGTAATTAATAGCATAACACACTTAAACGTAACACCCATACCCCAACTACTATAACCTTTTTGTTAAAAAATATAGTCTTACTTCAGTAACTGGCAAGTTTTGCGATGAACAATCCTTTTCTTGATGTTGTATTAGATTATGCTGTTAAGTAGAAGCATCTATTGACTGCAGAAATGCTATATAGAGATCATACAAATATTGTAAACTACATTTTTTTCCTCAAACGGCTGATCTATTACTCAAACTTGAAGTGGTCTGGGGAACCAGACCGGAACAGAACAACCAATGTAATACAGCTCTCTGTAAAAGGACCTCGCTATCTTATCTAGGGAATCAGACATTACATTACTAGAACGTGGAACATAAGATAGTGAAAAATTCATAAACCTATTCTTCTATCTTGAGAACTCTTTCAGCTCCATGGAAAAATTTGGCCATGCTTCGGGATCTTGAGTCATTGAGATTAGGTCTTTGCAGTCTGTTCCGAAAGCCTGACACGTAGAAACCTGCAGCATGCACTCCATTGCCCACAGTAGAGCTTCCATTTCCGTATGAATGGATGAGATCCTCTTATGTTGGTTCCTTGCTCCCAATAGCTGAATTTCCCCATTTGCATTCTTCCATGTCCATCCACAACCACTAAAGAGTGCATCGTGTTTCCATGATCCATCAATCATACATTTCCCTGAATCTGATAAATGCTCCTAGGACTGGTCTTCCATCATTGCTATCTCTGGCGTACTATTAGCCTTAAACCAGGCTTGACATTCGGCCTCTGCATGTCTGACAGTTTCCAAAGGGTCCCTGTCTATTCCTCTGAACAGTTTGTCATTCCTCGCCTTCCAAATGTACCAGAAAATCCAAGGGTAAGGATCTTTATCAAGGTCAGGATCTTCAATGTCATTCTTCCTCCAGAACAGATAGTCAAGATTCGTGAAATGGCTAGTACTGGGAAACACTGAAGGCGGAGTTGGGGTGTTAGCCAGTGCCCAAGTCTGTAATGCTGCCGGGCACGCAAAAATAGCATGGTTAATCGTCTCATCCGCAACTCCGCATCTAGGACAGTGATTATCACATCTCATATGACGATGTGTTAAGTTACTTGTCACTGCTAGTTGTCCTGAAATCGTTTGCCATATGAGATGTTTGATCTTTGGTGGAGCCTTTACCTTCCAAGCATGAGCTTGGAGCTTGGTAACACTTGGTTCCAGGAGTGACTCGACCTCCTTGTTCATGATGTTAGTTGCTACCCAGTAGCCCGACTTAACTGTGTATCGTCCATTTCTCGTGTAGGACCAACAAAACTCGTCTCTCCGATGCTCTTGACTTATGGCCAAAGAACATATGAGTGGGATATCCTCTGGGCTGACATAATTGTCCAACATTTCCAAATTCCATTGTTTTGGATTTCCACTTATGAGTTGGCTTACCGGCATCATAGGATGCATCACAGGAACCACCGGTCTGGCTGGTCGGGCAGGTATTGTTGGGATCCAAAGATCTTCCCAGGCTCTGATTTCATGACCCGAGTGAACTTTTTGTCTAATTCCCAGTGTTATTAATGGTTTAGCTGCCATAATACTAGTCCACCCATATGAGGGGTTATCGTAATTATTTAGACGCAATGGCGAACTAAACTTGAAATATCTTCCTCTCATAACTCTAGCTAGGAGGGAATCAGGGAATTGTACAAGTCTCCAAAGTTGTTTTCCTAGCAAGGCTAGGTTGAACTCATGGATCATTTTGAATCCTATTCCTCCTTCTTCTCTTGGTTTGCAAAGTTTATCCCACTTCGTCCAGTGAATGCCTCGCTTTGGCAGATTCGAGCTCCACCAGAAATGTGCAATGGCACTAGCAAGATTTTCGCACGTTTCTAACGGAAGGAGTAAGGTGGACATTACATACGTGGGTAGTGCCAATAAAATTGATTTTATTAGCACCTCCTTTCCTCCTCTTGACAGCGATCTCCCAGTCCAACCATTTACCCGGTTCTGTAGTCTTTCCTTAAGAAAGGCAAATAATTTCCGTTTAGATCCACTGATGTCTTCTGGGATTCCAAGATACGATCCCATCCCACCCTCATTCGTTATTCCTGTGGAGGTTTTGATTGCATCCATCACCGGTACAGGTACCTTCTTACCAAAGAGTAAGGCTGATTTCCCAAAGTTAATACATTGTCCTGAGGCTTTCCCATACGTCTTGAGTACTTTCATAACTTCATCACATTCACGTGGCTCCGCCTTGCAAAAGAACAGGCTATCATTAGCAAAAAGTAGGTGAGATACCGAGGGACTAGCGCGTGAAACCCGCATCCCGTTATCTTTCCTTGATTTTCTGCATGATTAAGAAGGCTAACGAGCTCCTCAGTGCATAGGATGAAGATGAAAGGAGACAAAGGATCTTCTTGACGTAGGCCCCTATGGGGCACTATATTTCCTCTTGGTTGGCCATTGAAAAGGACATGATATTTTACGGAGGATACACACCTCATTATCCACTTTATCCAACGATCTGAAAAGCCCATTTCTTTTCATGACAGCGCTTATGAAATCCCATTCCAGACGGTCGTATGCCTTGCTCATGTCCGTTTTTATTGCCATTCGTTTATTCTTTCCCCCAGGATTCGTTTGCAACGAATGAAGCATTTCTTGTGCTATCAGTACGTTATCAGTTATTTGTCTTCCAGCAACAAAGGCCGACTGTGTTTCAGAGATCCGATCTGGCAATATCTTTTTCAATCTTTGGCATAAGACCTTGGATATGATTTTATAACTCACATTACATAGACTGATAGGTAGGAACTGAGACATCTCATTAGGTTTCTCCGTCTTTGGAATTAAGCAGATATTCGCATCATTTAGACCATCAGCCATAGTTCCATCAAAAAGGAACTCATTAACCATACGAGTTAAATCTGTCTTGACAATATCCCAAAACTTCTGATAGAACAAAGCCGTAAAACCATCAGGCCATGGTGCCTTATCCGGATGCATAGCAAAGAGAGCGAGTTTAACCTCCCATTCTGTGATAGGAGCTGTGAGACTCTCATTCAGTTGTTCCGTAATAGTTGTAGTTACATTTGCCAGTGCCTCATCAATAAGCTCAGGATTCGAGGTCTGAAATAGATCTCTAAAATAACTGGTTGCAACGACAACTAGTTTTTCCTCATCCTCCACCAGATTCCCAGCAGAATCTAGTAAGCCTGTGATTTTGTTTCTCGCTCTCCTCTGCTTTGTGATTGCCTGGAAGAACTTGGTATTCGAATCCCCCTCCCTAAGCCACATAACTCTGCTTTTTTGTTTCCAGAACTGCTCCTCAGCCTTAGGGGCTTGAGTTAACTCTTTTAGTGCTTCTCCGATTTCCTCCGTTGTGGCATCATCATCCGAGTACATGTTATCTACCTTTGTCTTAAGGTCTTCCAATAATTTCCTCGCATTTGAGTCTTTCTCTCTTTTCCATTTCCCTAATGATTTTCTACAGCAAGAAATATGATCCATGATACTTGCATTAGGTTGTAGTTCTGGCGAGTTCCAGCCATTCATGATAATTTGTCGAATTTCTTCACTCTCTAAGCATCGCTTATCAAATTTGAAGCTCTTTCTTTTTCTACTTGGCTTGGCTAATATCTCTGCCATAATCGGACGATGGTCCGATCCCCACATGCGAAGATATTGAATCTTAGAATGTGGAAAATTATCATGCCAATCTTCATTACCTAGAGCCCGGTCTAACCGGCATTTGACATTACCTCTTTTTCTCTTTCCTGACCAAGATAGTTGGTTTCCAATACATGGAAATTCAAGCATACCACAATCGGCGATCATTTGATTGAAAGAGAGAAAAGAAGTACCGGCTCGCTTTTTTCCTCCTACTTTTTCATGATGACCAGTAATTTCATTAAAGTCCCCTATCATGAACCATGGTCCATTTCTTGTTGTTGCAAAACGCGTAAGTCGTTCCCATACTTGATCTCTCCTATTCTTAACAGGATCACCATAAACGAAAGTCATATAGACTTTTATTCCATTAATGACTGCTTGTACATCAATCATACAATTATTCGAAAATAACACATCAACTTGAAAATCATCCATAAAGAATAAAGCCAAACCACCGCTTTGGCCAAGAGGCTCAACGGTGAACAATTTATTAAAACCTAGATCAGCTTGAATGTTTTGCAACATCAGCTTCTTATTCTTCGTCTCCGAGAGAAACACAAGTCCTGGGTGATGCTTCTGACACATCTCCTTGAGGCGTCAAACTGTGAGGTCGTTCCCAATCCCTCGACAGTTCCAACTGAGTGTCTTCATTGATGAGATTGGGGCAGATGTTTGGCATCCACCATACCTTGATTCTGAGCTCCCACATTTGATTTTAACTTTCTTGACACCGTTGTAGCATGTTTTATCCTCCTCCCACGTTCCTGGTTATTCACTCGATCAGCTACCTTTGCATTGATTCTAGGGGACGCACGTCGTTGGTTTCCTTGCTTGGGAAATAAAGATCGCGCCACACCTCTTGTAACCGTTTTGGTTACCAAATCATCACCATCCTCCTTTACATCCGAATCTTTTTTATCCTCAATCATAAGAATTGAGTTCCCCTGGTTCTGGTCATAGTGTAATGGCGACCCATGCACAATGTTATTGTCAGTTAAATCTCGCTCTTCTTCTCCTAAAAGGTCATCATCTTCGAAGACCACTAATTCATTACCCATGAATGCCTCTTCCATCTCCACATCTGTCTGTCCCATAATATTCTCTTGATCATCATCAATAAGAGCATCGATCTCTGAGAGCATCGAATGGGGGTAGGACATTCGCTACTGCTACACTGTTCTCCGCACCAACCTTTTCCGACGATCTGGTGGTTACATTAACACCCATAGGCCTGTTCTGTCGTTTATCGTACTCCATGCCCACTGAGAGCATCTCCGAGACCGGTCTAGGTTTAGCAATCGTATGAATTGCATCAGACCTCCCCTCATGGACTGGATCCCTTATCTTCAAAGGCCTCTGTTGTTTTTCCCTCCACTATCGATCTTTTGCTTCCTGGTTCTCCCTGGATGCTGTCCTCACATAAGCATATGGGTTACGCCGAGTGTCCTTAATATTCCCACCACGGATTGAGCGGCTGGAATGGGACGATCTTTGAACACGAGAGTTAGAGCCAGAGCCTTCTTTATACGGCTTATAAGGAACCTCCTCCTGTCTTGAACGCTGGAACACGTTAGACGTTCCTCTGGAATCAGTCTCTTTCGCTTCTCCTCTTGGCTGTACACGGTCAAATACCGTTTCACAATTGACGTCATGAGAGTCCAAACCTTTCAGCTTTGTCGGGCATTCTTGAACCTCATGTGACATAAGGCCACATGTTATGCAATGCTTAAAGAGATTTTCTTAGAACAGCTTGATTGTTATCTCTTCTTTATTTCTTGTTTGTAGTTTTCTGAAAAACTTCAATGGCTTGGTTGAATCGATATCGACCTTGATCTTCCCTTCTTCCGCGTCAATCTTCTCTACCCTTCCCAGTCTTTCTCCAATTGCTTCAAGGTTCTGTTTCGTGCACAGGTGAAGAGGGATCCCTTGTAGCTGGATCCAAAACGGTACCATCGAAGGATAGTTCTCATCAATGATCGGCTCCCACCGAACCAAAACAAACATACAGACATAAGATCATCTTCATTGTCGAAATTAAACAGGAACCGTCCATTACCCAGATCGCAGGCAGAGATTCGATTGGACATTCCCCATTGTTCATGCATAGCAACAATCAGTCGTGCAACGTTCTGTTTCTTTGGGTTCAGTATCTTGCCAATAAGAGACAAGCTGTATTCTTTGATGAGATGATCATCCGCGTGATCCGGTAATAGAATAGGGTCATCATCGTCTTCAAAAGCGATCCCTTTACCCTTGGCGTTCATCGTTTCGATCCTCTGTCTGAGCATGTGAAACACGATTGAGAGGAGACAAGGTCTGTGACACACAACAGACGACAAAGATCGATCTGTTATTCTAGGTTTGATAATCTCCAACGAGAGAAATCGTACTGATCTAGACTATGAGTTCGTAGCCGCCATCGCCAAGAGATCGCCTCCAGAGAGAGTTCATTGTAAACTACATTTTGTCTCTGGCTATAACGTGTTTTTATACATAGAACTTTGCATACGTAAATCGTTTACACCACTATATTTAAGAAGTCAGCTATCAAAGAAAAAAAGTAGTAACCACCAGACATATACAGCCTACGTCTCCATCAGATGTTTTTATTGTAACATAAATTTTCATATATTGAGTCCACTTTAGTAACTATCAAACTTTTAGTAATTTATAATGCAAATATTGAAAAATTATAAAAAAAATTGGAATTGATAAGTTTACATGTAGCGCAAAAGTGCAACCTACACATATTGAACACGGATCAGGTCCACTGGTATATTCTTATTTTGTAGTAAAAAATGAGAAAATTGAGAAAGTATAAAATGCGTAAGAAAAAATAGTTGGATTCCAATCTTTACGCAAGTGTAGAAAAATAAATCTGACTACCACGTGTTAAATACTATAAAAACTGATTTTTTATTTAGTCATCATAAGTATCTTGACTAATCTAGTAATCAATGAGAATCATGGCGGTTACATATCATTCTGCAACATGATTCCTTTCATGTATTACCACATTGACCACTGTCTTAATTAGACCATAAATATAAGTAGGAGTGTCGTAATGGTCCCTTTAATGTCTTAAAATAAAGACTCATTATGTTATCAGAAATCCAGACAACAATAATGTGTGTGCACATTGTAAACAGAATATATAAAGATGTAAAAGTCATAAAGAACTCAAATAATTGTCATACATAGGCTAATCGTACAAACAACATAATTAAGCGCTATCTTCAAGACCCATTCTTTCAGCATGCTTAATGAAAGTCTTTGGAGGTAAAGCTTCTGTAAATATGTTTGCAACCATAAGTTTAGTGCTTATATGTTCAATGACAAACTTTTCTCTTTTGACATCTTGCTTTAGTGATAGATATTTGAGGTCCATATGCTTGGCTCCTTTAGATATCCTATCATGCTTAGAGAAGAAGATTGCAGCTTGATTGTCACAGTAAATAGTGAGAGGCTTGTCAACAAAACTCAAAGTCCCAAACTCGGACACGAAATTCCGCAACCATGTTCCTTGAATGGAAGTCTCATAACATGCAACATACTCAGCTTCCATAGTGGATGTGTATATTAACTCTGACTTCTGACTTTTCCATGAGATAGCACCTCCACCAAGGAGATACATATAGCCGAGAGTACAATGTCTAGAGTCTTTGCATCCACCAAAATCTGAGTCTGAAAATCCAACCATCTGTGGATATGTTGATTTTCGATATGTCAACATGTAGTTTCTTGTTCCCTTTAAGTATCTCAAAACCTTCTTTGCAGCTTGCCAATGAGCGAGTCATGGGTTACTCTGAAATCTACCCAGCATGCCAACTGCGTGGCTAATATCAGGTCTAGTACAAACCTGTGCATACATCAAACTTCCCACGAGAGATGCATAAGGGTATTTTTGCATTTGATTATGTTCCATTTCATTATGCGGACATTGCTTAAGACTAAGCGTATCACCTTTAAACATAGGAACAATGCTTGAAGAACATGTCATCATGCTGAATCTCTCAAGAACTTTATCAATATAAGCTTTTTGAGACAGTCCCAAAATTCCTAGTGATCTGTCACGGAATATCTCAATTCCTATCACATAGGATGCCTCACCCATATCTTTCATTTCAAAGTTCTTGGAGAGATAACTCTTAGTCTCATGTAATAGACCAAGATCACTGCTGGCTAATAAGATGTCATCAACATACAGAACCAAAAATATGAACTTACTCCCACTGATCTTGAGATATATGCATGGATTCACAATGTTTTCTTTGAAACCGAATTTCGTAATAGTTTCATCAAACTTGAAGTACCATTGTCTCGAAGCTTGTTTCAGTCCATATATTGATTTTTTCAATTTGCAGACCATGTCTTCCTGACCTTCGATTATGAAGCCTTCAGGTTGACGCATATAGACTTTTTCTTGTAAGTCTCCATTAAGAAAGGCGGTTTTCACATCCATTTGATGTAACTCAAGATCATACTCAGCTACATATGTCATGATAATTCTGAGAGATTCTTTTCTAGACACAGGTGAAAATGTCTCACTATAATCAATTCCTTCTTTCTGATTAAACCCTTTGGTTACAAGTCTGGATCTACGACATTTAACATTGCCATGACAGTCGAGCTTGGTCTTATAGATCCATTTGCACCCGATTGCTTTATGTCCTTCAGGCAAAGGAACAACATCCCAAACTTCATTCTTAACCATTGAGCTTATTTCATCTTTAATGGCATCAATCCATTGATCAGAATTAATATCTTTCATGGCTTGTGAATAAGAAATCGGATCTTCTAAATCCCATTCTCCAGATTTTATTTGGTAAAGCACATAGTCATCAGGAATAGCTGATCTTCTCTCATGAGTTGATCTTCTTGATGCTGGTTCTTCTTGTGCTTCATGTTCATTATTAGTGATATTTTTATCATGGAGTGGTTGATCATTCAACTGGGTTTCTTCGCTGTGCAACGGTTCAACAACAAGTGGATTCCCAACATTCGGAACTAAGGGTAAAGGGATATTTACCTTAACTTCTTGAATGACCACATCTTGAAATTTATCACTCCCACTAATGTCACCATTCTCATAAAATCTGGCATTACTGGTTTCTACTATTCTCGTAGTATGGGATGGACAGTAAAATCTATATCCTTTAGACTTCTCAGGGTAACCAATAAAGAAACCACTAACCGTTCTGAAATCTAATTTCTTTTCATGTGGATTGTATATTCTTACTTTAGTTGGGCATCCCCAAACTTGGAGGTGCGACAGACTCGGTTTCCAGCCCTTCCACAGTTTAAAAAGAGTCTTTGGAACTGCTTTGCTAGGAACTCTGTTCAAGATATAGACAGCAGTACGTAATGCATCCATCCACAAGGATATAGGTAAATTAGCATGACTCATCATGGATCTAACCATTCTCATATAAATACGATTACGCCTTTCAGCTACACCATTCTGCCATGGAGAACCAGGCGTTGTGTATTGAGCAACAACGATTCCTAATTTCTGGAGGAGTTTGGCAAATGGTCCCAGATGTTGTCTTGTTTCATCATATCTGCCATAAAATTCGCCACCTCTATCTGACCGAATGATTTTCACCTCTCTATCTAATTGTCTCTCTACTTCAGTAATGAATATTTGTACAGCATCCACAGATTGAGACTTTTCATGCAATAGATAGAGATAACAATAACGTGAATAATTATCGATAAAAGTAATGAAGTACTTTTCACCTCCAAAAGTTGGAACGTTAAATGGTCCACAAATATTTGTATGTATGATTTCAAAAAGCTGTGTACTTCTTGAGGCTCCTCTTTTAGTGTGTTTAGTTTACTTGCTCTTAATGCAATCTATACACTCTTTATTATTGGTAAAAGCAAGATTTGGTATGACTCCATTTTTTACCAATCTTTTGATTCTTTCACTAGAAATATGTCCTAGTCTTTTATGCCACAAGAAATATGAATCATTTGCACATGCTTTACTTTGACGTTTATCTTGCAGGGTGAGATGTGTTTCAAAATTTTGATCAGACAAATTTAATTTATTAAGACCATAAACCAATATTCTAGAACCAATTTTATTAGAATTCAGAAATAAATTGAAACAATCATCTCCTTGAGAACACTTAAAACCATCCAAATCAAGTTTGCTTACTGAAATTAAATTACGAGAAATAGATGGAACATAAAGAGTCTGAAATAAATCCAAACAAAATCCACTATCTAAAAAGAGACGATAAGTGCCAATAGCTTCAACTGGTGCTCTGTCTTGATTCCCCATAAGTATATAATTTTCAGTTGGATTTATGGTCTGGGTTGTAAGGAATCTCTGCAAAGAATTAGTTACATGTACATTAGCACCGCTATCAATCCACCAAGTATCAGAAGAAACATGAATAAAGTTAGATTCGAAAAAGCTTACTGAACCCATAGGATTACCTTTCTTTTCAAACCATTCTTTTCTTTTAGGGCAATCTTTCTGAAAGTGTCTAGACTTTTTGCAAAAGTTGCATCGGTAATCTTTTCTTGCCTTCTTCACATTGACTTGATTAGAATCATTCATCATGGGTGGTGCTCTTTTATGACTCACTTGATGTCTTTTCCCAGCTTTAAGTCCAGCTCCTTGGACATAGTGGGCAACCTTGATACCTTCACGACCAAGTCTTGATTCCTCTTGGACCAGTTCATTAGCCAATTCAATAGACGTCCACTTTTCAACAATGGCATTGTAATTAATTTGGAATGGTCCATACAGAGGAGGTAAAGAGTTTAGGATAAACTGGACAAGGAATGAATCATCCATACTCATTACTAAACTCTTTAGCTTAGCTGCAAGGTTGGTCATTTCAATGCAATGTTCATGCATAGACCTTTTGCCATCATGTTTCATGGTTGTAAGATCTGCCATAAGTTTCCCAGCAAGGGATTTGTCTGCTGTCTTAAATCGTTCTTCTATAGCTGCTAGATAAGTCTTTGCTTTCTCTGCAACTGGAAGAGAAGTTTTGATGTTGCTAGCTATTGTCATCCTTAAGAACATGATGCTCAATCTGTTAGCTTTCTCCCATGCTTTATGGAAAGCTTTTTCTTCCTCAGTACTATCATTAGTTAGTTGGCAAGGCTCTTCTTCACGAAGTGTCAAATCCAAATCTAGTACACCTAATGTGAACTCAACTTTCTCTTTCCATTCTGAGAAGTTGGTTCCAATGAGTATTGGGACAGAAGAGACCATAGATGACAACATAGCAGGAAAAGATGTTGCATTTTAGAGATATAACAAGATTTAGTTAGACTTCATAACTTAATCAACACTTTAAGAATTGAATGTGTATGAAAAGAAATTATAATCTTCTTGTGGGAATCACATAATCTCAGATAAAGTCATAGATTCATGAAACTTTATTGAATGCTAAGTTATATGTGGGTATCCTTAGCCTTCACGATAACAACCATTCTATTATCAGTGATGTATTGAATTACTCAAACCAAATCATATGTGGATGTCTTTAGTTTACACAACACATACACTATAAGTTATTTGATCAATTCTCATGGTTTTAGTCTACATGTGGGTAACTAAATAATTCATAAGAAGGTCAAAAACTTGGTTTAAATAATGATTTTTAGTTGCAAACTTTCATAGGATAAAGTCACTGCGGTGATATTTAAACTTTGATTGCACTTTATGTGAAATATAATTTTGTACAAATTATGAAAGTGTTTTGTATAATATATAAATTACTTATATACGGATTATGTATATAAGGTTTTATAACTTAAGTGTAAAATCGTTTTTATACTAATTATGTACAAAACAATTCTGCAGGATATATAAAACACTCTGTATGAATTATGCACAGACCAAATATCATTATCAGTTTTGCACAAAAATTTCACGAATCATTATTTTCAAGAAAATCTGTGAAAACCTTAATTCACAGAAGCCCGAAATTTGCACGGAAAGGGATTTGTGAAATAAACCCTATTTGTAGAAATCCGTGTTTGCACAGAGAAAAAATAATAATTCAGGTTTTGCACGAACTTTGCACGGATACAAAAAATAAACTCATAAACAGATCTAAAAATCATAATACTTAGATCTATCAATTTCAGTTATCTAGTTCATAGATCTATTATTCTTAATGGATTAAACAGATGTTCATAACAATGCTCTGATACCACATGTAAGTTAGATTTACATGAACCCTAAGATCTTTAAACATCTAGGTTAATCACATAATAGAATCATATGAATGTTTATAGACTTATTTGTATTCATTGTGCCTAGAGATCTTCCTGAATGGTTTGAATCCTGAATGGAAGACGAACAGCTTAATCTCTTCTTAGGAACTTTTAGGTTTATCTCGCCTTGCCTATAACTTTATGTGTTGCTTTTAGGATATCTTTATGATGGTCTAAAGATATGTATTTATAGGTGGAGAGAGGGTATAATTCCCCTCTACGGTTTCCTTTACTTTAATCTCAACCGTCCATCAAAGTAAAGATAAATTAGGAATTACTCATATATTAAGGAATATCAATATTCCAATAGAAAACGGATAACTATAAAACCATATAATAGGGAAAAAAATATTCCTTACATAATGTAGATAGTAAAAATTCTAACTAGAAACTTAATCCTTAGTATCTTATACAGTTTGTAGGCCTTCATCACCATTAAAAACTATATATACCGAAAAGTAAAGTTAAAATTCAATTGATTTTTGTTATGTATAAATTATGTAAAAATGTCAATAGAGGTATATAGATAATGATTTTAAAAGAGTAAATAAGAATGAGTAATTTAAAAGTACCTTAGGTTTGTACCGAATTAAGCTAAGAAACTGTAGTCTTGGAACTTTTAGCTTGAAAAGCATATGTTATCTTTGTTTATACGGATTGGGGCCGGAGTGTTTTAGGGCTAAGTGAATTTCAGTTTGAACTTAGATTCAAAATATAACTTAAAATTATTATAAAATTTATTTAGTAAAATATGCTTACACCTTTTTCCGGTTAATACTAAAACAATATGGAACCTAAAATATGATAGATTATTCATCTAAAGACAATGTGATTTCAATTAATATTTGGTTAAGAAGATTTGAATAAAAACATTGCTATACACACACACTCATAATCACGAACAGAATACATATATACATATATACATATACCACCATCGAACTTAAACCTAAAACATACAGATTCACTCTGGACATGAGACCAAGCTGTAGGAGGATCCTTAGACCCCGACGATACCAGCTAGGCCGGCCTTACCATGCGCTCCTGTGCTGCACCCGAACATGAGAGTCAGTGATCTGATTAATCAGGAAACAAATGAATGGGATATGGAGTTGCTGACAAGCTATGTTGGTTCGGAAGACATTCCCTTAATCAGAAGTATAGCATTAAGTACGGTAAATCACAGAGATTCCTTCTGCTGGAGCTATACCAAGACTGGGCAATATACGGTCAAGTCAGGTTACTGGGTGGCAAGGAAATTTCTACGGACAACAGAGGTGACTGATATGTATGGACCTAGTATTACAGAACTTCAGGCCTTTGCTTGGAAGATCGATGCACCCCCAAAGATATGCCATCTTATTTGGCAATTGATAACAGGTCATGTAGCGGTCACAAAGAACTTAAACTACAGAAAATTGAGATGTGATGATTATTGTCCGTGTTGTGGGGAACCAGATGAATCAGTAACTCATGCTATATTTGAATGCCCCCCTGCTTTACAAGTTTGGGCATTATCGTCGATACCATCAGGTCGAAATATTTTTCCTTTATCTAGCATCTTTGCTAGTATGGACTATCTCTTCTGGAGGAAGAATGAGTTTGATGCGCAGGAACATCACAAAGATCCTTTTCCTTGGTTGATTTAGTATATCTGAAAGGCCAGGAATGATAAACTCTTCAGGGGAATTGACCGAGGCCCGTTGGAGATTGTACGCTATGCAGAAAGTGAATGCCTTGCATGGTTTTCTGCCAAAGAGGCGATTATCCAGAATCCACACGGGAATGTGGCTGAGACACCACAGATCTTATGTCTGGAGAATATTTGTATGGTGGATGGTTCTTGGACTGCAACAAATCAGTTTAGCGGATGCGACTGGGTGTGGAAGGGCTCCACGGGGAATAATGAGCTCATGGGAATGCGTAATATAAGGAAGCGCGAAACGGCACTTCATTCGGAGTTAGAGGCTCTTCGATGGGCTATGGAGTGCATGCTGCAGCATTCGTCCTGTCAACGTTTTGGCACTGACTGCAAGGACGTTATCGCGATGGTTTCGGCACCACTTGAGTGGCTGAGTTTTGCAACAGAGCTGGAGGCCATACGGACGCTACTGATATGCTTCCCAGGGTTTGAGATTTGTCACATCCCAAGAAATTTAAACGGAATTGCGGACGCATTAGCTAAGAATGCTCGTTCTTTTCATAGAAATATCTGTTTTGTTGGTTGTTCTATTCCGGTCTTGCTCCCCAGACCACCTCATGATTGAGTAATAGAATGATCTTTCGATGAAAAAAAAAACATACAAATTAAATAAAATATAACAAAATAATACACAAAATCTCACACAAATGCCAAAAAGGGGAATGTATCATTTAAAAATACAACTGCAACAGATGCTAAAAATTAAAATACTACATTTCATAAAACATATTTGACAATAACTTAAAATCTAAATATAAAAATAAGTATCAATAAACATCAACTATTATACAAAAAAATATAATATTTTCGCGCGCAAAGCGCAGACAAACCTTAGTAAATATATATACATATATATATATATATATATATGACATTTTTAGAGTAATTTTATCACCTAATACTTTTTTGTTAACAAAATACTATTTTAAATTAAACTAGTCTTTGATTCCTATGCCAAATCAGTGGTACTAAATCAATATACACTATACGTGAAGGTAGATTCTAAGCACCACGTATAAGCTTGTTCGCCATGTATTATATGTCTCGGTATATGTTGGAATTTAAAGGTAGGGAAGAATTTTTTACTTTGTTGAAATTCTTTCATATAGATAGTTAAAGACGGCAAGTCTTTGGTGTAAACATCATTTTCACCAATTAAGAACAATATGTTACAAATACACTGTCGGAAATTCGTAGGATCTTTATACACTCCATGACCCATATTTGCGCTTCACCCTCTATATTATAAGAGCTATGTATAGAAAGGACTTAAGTGTAATAAGTATTGTATTAGGGCTTCTGTATCTCATATAAATATTGTACTAATCTTCACATAATAGATATCTCATTACCTAAATCTATATGGTATCAGAGCATCACGATACCTAATCTCCTCTAAAAATTTTTAGCCGCCACAAGTTTTGTTTTTCAAAAACTTCTTCTTCTCCGTTTTCGATTATGGCTGCGTCTCCGGCAACCTCCGCTGAAACCATCATCGTCTCTGATACGCCAGTTCTCTTGAATGTGAACATGGCAAACGTAACCAAGCTCACCACCTCCAACTATATCATGTGGAGTCGTCAGGTGCATGCTCTTCTCGACGGGTACGATCTGGCCGGATATCTCGACGGATCGATCATCGTCCCACTACCAACAGAGACCATAAACGGTGTTGTTACTGTCAACCCAACATACACTCTCTGGAAACGCCAGGATAAGCTACTGTACAGTGCTCTCCTTGGTGCGATTTCCAACTCTATTCAACCCTTGCTCTCGTAGGCGACCACGGCGACCGAAATCTGGACCACTCTGTCTTCAACATATGCGAAGCCGAGTAGGGGACATATCCAACAAATCAGACAGCAGATCAAAAAATGGTCTAAGGGTACAAAGTCTATCGACGAGTACATCCAGGGTCTCACGACTCGATTTGATCAGTTGGCTCTTCTCGGCAAGACGCTTGATCATGAAGACCAACTTGAAGCAATCCTTGATGGGCTTCCTGATGAGTATAAAACTGTTGCTGATCAGTTAGAAGGACGTGACACTTCTCCATCCATCACCGAGGTTCATGAGAAGCTGATAAACTATGAAGCTAAGCTGCAAATCTCAGCTGCCGTGGTCACCACGCCACCACCGATCACTGCAAACACGGCTGCTTATCGAGGACAACAACAGAAGGGTACTTACAAAGGGCAACAGCAGAAGGGCACTTACAGAGGCAATGCACCCTCTCAACAACAGCCACACTACACTCCACGTCCGAAACACACTCCACGACCGTATTTAGGCCGTTGCCAAATCTGTGGTGTTCATGGACATAGTGCCCGCACATGTGCTCAACTCCAGCAACTGAACAATGGCTTCCTCCCTCCACAACGTCCGTTCAACCCCTGGCAACCTCGTGCAAACATGGTTCTTGCTCCGGGTTATGATCAAAACAACTGGATCTTCGACTCCGGTGCTACACACCACATCACTTCCGATCTCAATAATCTGTCTCTCCATCAACCTTACACGGGAGGTGAGGATGTGATGATCGCAGATGGCTCCGGCTTACAGATCGCCAATACTGGTTCCACCCTTCTCTCCACTCCTTCACGAGCTTTGTCTCTAAGAGATGTTCTTTATGTTCCTGATGTTAAGAAAAACTTGATTTCGGTTTATCGCCTTTGCAACTCTAATCAAGTTTCGGTGGAATTCTTTCCTGCTCATTTTCAGGTGAAGGATCTCAAAACGGGGGTCCGATTGCTCCAAGGCAGGACTAAGAATGAGTTGTACGAGTGGCCAGTCAACCCGCAAAATCCATCCACCTTTCTCGCCTCATCTTCACCCAAAACCAACCTTGCATCTTGGCACTCAAGACTTGGCCACCCATCTTTCTCAATTCTAAAATCTGTTGTTTCTCATTTTTCATTACCCATGTCTCAGTCTGTGCAACAACATTTTTCTTGCTCGGATTGCTCTATCAATAAAACTCATAAACAACCTTTTCACCACAACACATTAACCTCTACTCACCCTCTTCAAATTATATACTCTGATGTTTGGTCATCCCCGGTTTTATCGATTGATGGCAGCAAGTACTACTTGGTCTTAGTTGATCATCACACTCGCTATACGTGGTTATATCCACTAAAGCGAAAATCTGATGTTAAAGAAGTCTTCATCAAGTTCAAGGCTTTGGTTGAAAATCGGTTCAAACACAAGATTGTGACATTCTTCTCTGACAATGGGGGCGAGTTCATTGCCTTGCGATCATTCCTCTCTGAAAATGGGATCACACATCTTACCTCGCCACCACACACTCCTGAGCATAATGGAGTATCTGAAAGAAAGCATCGTCATGTAGTCGAAACCGGTTTGACCTTGCTTCATCAAGCCTCAATTCCGTCCATCTATTGGAGTTACGCCTTTGCTGCAGCTGTGTACTTGATCAACCGTTTACCGACACCAGTTCTAGACAATGAGTCACCCTACTTCAGACTCTTTGGCACACACCCAAACTACATGAAACTCCGAGTTTTCGGAAGTGCTTGCTACCCTTGGTTACGGCCATATGCTGCTCATAAACTTGATACACGTTCGGCATTATGTGTCTTTCTAGGGTATTCACTATCACAGAGTGCATACCTCTGTTTGGATAGGACAACTGGTCGGATTTACACCTCCAGGCACGTCACCTTTGATGAAGATCACTTCCCTTTCAAGATCGTGTTGCCATCTTCTCCTGCTGCTGATGATCAAACTCAACCACACCACTCCTTAAACCCACACACCTTGGTCCCGACTCGGCTGCTCGTACCAACTCAACCTCCGTCTGAGATTCTTCATCAGTCTACAGCTTCCACATCACCATCAGTGGCACCAACTTCAACGCCACCGTCTCCGACACCCTCACCGGCTCCTTTAGCGCCCTCTCCACCTGCTCCAGCCTCCACATCTCCTACAGCACACTCTCCACTCATCTCTCAGCCGTTACCATCTCTTCCACCACAACCACAACCACCTCAACCACCACCAAATACACACCCCATGCGTACCCGAGCCAAAAACAATATACAGAAACCCACTCAAAAGTACTCCCTCACCACCATCAAACTCAAACCCACAATTCCAAAAACGGTAGCAGAGGCGCTAAAGGATCCAAACTGGAGAAATGCAATGCTCGAGGAGATCAATGCTCAAATCCGGAATGGCACACATGAACTTGTCCCTCCGCGACTTGATCAAAACGTTGTTGGATGTAAGTGGATCTTTACTATAAAGTATTTACCTGATGGCAGTATTGACAGGTATAAGGCACGGTTGGTGGCTCGTGGCTTTACTCAGCAACATGGCAAGGATTTTACTGATACTTTTAGCCCGGTGATAAAAGCCACAACAGTGAGGTCTGTTCTTCATCTCGCTGTTAACAATAACTGGAGCATTCGACAGATAGATGTGAACAACGCCTTTTTACAAGGCAGACTCACTGATGAAGTCTATGTCAAACAGCCTCCCGGATTTGTTGATCAAGATCGTCCGCATTATGTGTGTCGCCTAAAGAAGGCCCTATATGGCCTACGTCAGGCTCCACGCGCCTGGTATCAAGAACTGAGAAACTACCTGGTCACTCTTGGTTTTGTGAACTCCGTAGCAGACACGTCTCTCTTCATTAGGCGGACCGGCTCCCTCACTCTCTATGTCCTGGTTTACGTGGACGATATGTTGATCACCGGCAACAACAACTTCGCACTCAACCAGCTCATCACAACTCTGAATAACCGGTTCTCACTAAAGGATCTTGGGGAGACGAAATATTTTCTAGGCATTGAGATCACTCGGACCTCAGTCGGCTTGCATCTTCGTCAGCAGAAATACATCTCTGATCTTCTCCACAAAACGAAGATGTCAACAGCGAAGCCAGTCTCCACACCTATGTCTCCATCACCGAAGCTCTCTCTCACCTCAGGTACAAAGTTAGATAATGCAAGTGAATACCGAGCAACAATTGGAAGCTTGCAATATCTCTCTTTTACCCGACCAGATATCGCATTTGCGGTTAATAAGCTCTCTCAATACATGCATAGTCCTACTGATCTCCATTGGTCTGCTGCCAAACGCGTACTGCGTTACCTTGCCGGGACACAATCACATGGTATTCTCTTGCGTCGAAACACTCCTCTCACGCTTCATGGTTTCTCAGATGCGGACTGGGCTGGAGATACCGATGATTTTATCTCCACAAACGCCTATGTAATATACTTAGGCAGCAGTCCTATATCTTGGTCTTCACGGAAACAAAAAGGAGTGGCCAGATCATCGACGGAAGCTGAGTATCGTGCGGTTGCTAATGCTGCTTCAGAGATTCGTTGGATTACTTCCTTGTTCACAGAGCTTGGCATCCGTCTCCCCACACCCCCTGTTATCTACTGTGATAACATTGGAGCAACTCACTTGTCAGCCAATCCGATCTTCCATTCCCGGATGAAACACCTAGCACTGGATTTTCACTTCATCAGAGACAATGTGCAAGCTGGTACTCTTCGAGTTACTCATGTCTCCACGCGTGATCAATTGGCTGATCCTCTTACGAAGCCCTTATCAAGACCAAGGTTTCACGAGTTACTGTCCAAGCTCGGAGTTACTTCAGTACCTCCTACTTGAGGGAGCGTATAAGAGCTATGTATAGAAAGGACTTAAGTGTAATAAGTATTGTATTAGGGCTTCTGTATCTCATATAAATATTGTACTAATCTTCACATAATAGATATCTCATTACCTAAATCTATATATATGTAGTAGTGATATGCTTTGGCGAATATTCATATCTCCTATAACACGATATTATGTGCTCCCTTACTGAAAAACCATCCTTAACCTAAAAATTATTTTATTCTCTCAAGGGTTTATCAATATAACTTTAGGTTGTCAAATTGAATGAGATAATTCTCCTCTTAGATTACCTAATATTTTATTCAAACTATTTTCACTCTTCCAGATTACTTGTAAACTAAACTGAATCGGAATTGAATCCACTTTTTAGGATATTAACCTGTTATTTTACCTGAATCAGAGCAAGGTTACTAGCACCGAAGATTACATGAACCAATCTGCAGCTAATTTCTCAGTTCTTGAATAAATTCGTAACACCCATACCCCAACTATTCAGTACCCAAAATAACCAATCTGAACCAATACCCAAATTTCCTGGCCTAATGACAGAAGTGTTGTTCTCTGCTTTGACGGTTTATGTTGTACGATAAGAACATATTGTTTTGGTCAAAGTATGATATAAACATACCAACGAAGCAGCGTTAATATATGTGAAATGCATGACTCTTTTTACAGAAAATTTCCTACGAAGATATTTGATTTTGAAAACTCTGGCACCTTGTATTAAAGTTGTTGCTGTCACGGGTCTTCAAGATGATGATCCGTCTCATCGAATATCTCTTCCTACAACCACAATTCACAAAAACAAATGACAAATGAGCTGGAAACCGAGCAAACAAAAAGTTATGAGAATTAGAGTAAAAGTAAATTATGTTTCCTTACTTGAAGAAGTTCCTCAATGACATCTTCCATTGTAATGATATCAACTTTTTCTTCCTCGGCTAGCTTTGGCAGTGGATGTCCATTCAACTGCAGAATATCAGCATTGTTATCCTTCGACCATCTCTTACTCCTCGACCCTCCTTTAAACGAATTCACTCAGTTTGTAAAGCTTTTCCATTTTTGAAGTGACATCCTTCTCTTCAACTTATTTTCCTGTGAAAATCTTTCATCATCCCCATCCACACTTACTTCAACTAGTCTATTAAAAGAGAAGAGGATGCTATTAATCTTTGTAGGAAATCTCCAATCTCATGTTTACTCCCACAATGCAAAAAGACAATTTACCATTATTAGCCGCGTCATTACTGGGTAATGTGTGGATTTTGTCGCATTGTCTCACAACAACATCCATGTGGTTGTGACCTTTTTGGAACTCATTCAATATATCGTATAACGATACATTTTCTGGAACTCTAGAAAAAAAAGAAAAAAAACAAGCAATCAACTAAAATAAATCTTGAATTGTTTAGATTGGGAAATTAAACTACAAGAGGTAAAACTACCTTGGTATCCTTCGTATTGTCACATCCTTGACATGTGTTTCATCGTCTGGATTAATAATCAATAAGTTCTTCACCTGAAGAGCTATCAATAAGAATCTTCAATTGTTGGAAAATATGATTTTAAGATAAGGTGAGATATAATTTTACCAAAACAAGACCACTTATGTTAGTACATTGCTCGTAGTATACAAGGAATCTTCTATGACCTTTCTGAATAATCAAACTCATAAAATCCCTGTCGAAGGAAAAAAATAAACTATGTTTACGCATGACTTATAGATCCATGTAGCAAGGTTAAACAAGACAAAGAACTGTCTAGTTTTGCGTTGATAGCAATCACAAAGGTCTCGGAGATAGTTGTCATTGCATCTTTAGCCATTTTCCCAGATAGCTCAAGAGCTCCAGAAATTATTGTTATTTCATCATGTGTAAGCTCTCCACCCTTACCAACCTGAAAGAAATAAGATTGCTACGTTATCTGGCTAAGATTAAAAGCATAAAAGAGAAACTTGTCATTTTGAAGATATCAGTAAAATAAAAGACATGTCTCATTCCCATGCAAATCCATAAGGGTTTTCAGCTTGGATCTATGGAAAAGTGCTCCACGACCATGACCAAGTAGAAAGTCCCGTAACTATAATATATACAAGAGAAACAAATGCATAAAAGATTTGATGAGAACCAAGACTTTATGAACAGAACATTGCAGTGTGTTTTAATTACTTTATTGATTGGCCATGCACTTGGAGAGCAGATCCAGACTAGAACACTAACAAATTCCGCCATTGTTGCACCAATCACCAAACCATGATGGTAACAAACTAACTGAGGTACAATCTGCAGACGAAATTAAATCGAACTATCAATTGTTTCTTCATTTCATACACATAAATATATGTCATATGGAGAGTATTCCAGTGCACGAGATCATTCTATATGGCAGTGGGACAAGATCTCACCTCATCAAAAAGAAGAATCAATGTCACTGAAATCAAAATAGCACCCCAAGCAGTCAAAAGAGCCTCAAGAAAAATAGGAAGCGTGTGACAAAACAAAGTCAAGTTAATTATCACTACAAAAAAAGTTGTATTGATAGCAATTGTGATGGCATTGTTTTCAGAACCGCTATGAAAGATCAATTTCTGATTTTAGTTTATATAAATAGCATTAAAATACTATATTGGAAAATTAGTGAACGGAAAAATAAATTCACTGATACCGCCATTACTTAGCCGAAAATTGGAGTTAAGCGTAAAAAATATGATTTAAGTAATTTCAATAATGCTAGACATTAATAGCATTTTTCAAATGCTAAGAATAACTTTCCAAACATTATACTTTAAACACTAAAAGTTTAAACCTAAACACGTAATTTTATATTTAACACAATTTCTAATTTTCAAACTTCTTTAATTTTATAATTTTAACTTTATAACTAAGTGTTAACATTTATATTTAATAATTAATTTTATCATTTATAAACCCTAAATTTAAAATTAAATTCCAAATTTCAAACCTTATATCTAAACACCAAAACCTATTCCCCAAAAACTAAATACTTTACTTCAAACCCTCATACTATACCACAAATTATAAATCTAAACACTAAAACTACTATTTACAAACTTAAACACCAAATCTTAACACATATACTACAAATCTGACGACGACTGCAGGAGATGGTGGAAGCTGACGACGGCAGGATATGGTGGAGGTGGAGCTGAGCACGGCGGTGGAGATACAGTCGACGGAGGATGGAGGCGGGTGAGAGATTCGTTAGGTTTAGGTATGGATGTCAAAATGGGCTAAAATTAATGGATTTATCCAAACCAAACCAATCCATGGATTCAAATGGATCAAAATTTGGTTGGTAATGGATTAATGGTTTTGATGGGCCAATGGATTAAATGAATTGGGTAAAAATGGTTTGGGCTAAAATGGGTTAATGGATTACCCAAACCAATCCAATTTTTCTTTTCTCATAGAGGTCTTTTTTTTTAGTTCATCCGACGCTATTTTGGTTTTGGGATTGTTGCAGATGATAGATTTAGGGTTCTGGGTTTGTCACAAATCTCTCAAAAGCCTATCTCTACACATATCCCATGTTATTCAAATTTTTACGAGAAACTGACGGAAGATGATGACTCTGTAGCTGGACATTTGCGATTCAGATTCTCCCTTCTCTTTTGCCTGTATCAGGTACGTCTTATACACATTTATCTGAGAGTGCTAATCATGATTATTTATTATTACCCGAATGTGAAATTGGACCATGTTTGTGGTCGGGTCTGGAGCTTGAACTATAGCCATTAGATTATTAGCCATTAGATTATTAGCTATGTTTATTAGGTTCGTATAGACGTACTCGTGACTCGTGAGCATCAGTAGCTAGAATAAAGCAATCATCGGCTAGCTTTGGCTTCTTATGGCTTGTACGGTGGCCACCAAGGGCTTGAAACGAAGAGAATCTCTTGTTACAAGTCTTGATGGATCCTTCGTTATTATCTTTTTGTTGAGAACATAGGAGTAATTATAAGATAGTTTGAACAAAAGAAGTGGTCTTAACTAATACTTTGTTTTGGATTTAGAGACTTATGTTTTTGGTGATCATGAGTCATGTTTACAGGAGAAAGAGGATTCATGACTAATAACTTATATTTTTTTGTTATGAGGACAGGAGAAAGAGGATTCTACTTGTACGCTTGTCTTAAAGAGAAGAAAAAGGAGACTTTTAATTAAAAGTAAGAGAATCTGTCTTTTCCTAAAGCTAAAGTTTTTATAGTCTATGATATTATGGTCAAACAAAGACTCAAATTACTAGCATCATGATCATTTGACTGGTTGATTAACTAACTAACCAACCACGTACTACTATAGTTTTTGTTAATAGCTTGATTTAGTTTAATATATTAGATGTTTGAAGCATCATATTTGATTCTTTTTGCTAATTATAAAATGAAATATATTAGGTGATTAGGTGCTGCTTGAGGTGTCAAAAATTTTGGCATCTATTAAATGATGAACAATGAAGGTCTTCTAAACAGCGGTGGCCAATCATCAACAAGCGCATCAGAATCTGCTCTAGTAAGTTCTAATCATTCAAAAAGAACTAAGAGATCAACTGCTTGGGATTATTTTATAATAGGAAAAGATGAGAATGATCAAGAGAGAGCATATTGTAAAAAGTGTTCAAAGAGCTATTTGTGGTTGCCAACTAGTGGAACATCTAATTTGAAACGTCATTCTGAGAAATGCTCAAATGGCTTGGATGTTGAAAGAAAAGAGAGGAAGTTTGATGATAAAGTTGCTAGGGAAAAGTTTAGTCGAGTGATTATAAGACATAATCTTCCTTTCCTTGCTGTTGAATATGAGGAACTTAGAGATTATCTTAGTTATTTGAATCCAGATTATAAGTGTTATACTAGAAACACTGCTGCCGCTGACGTAGTTAAAACTTGGGAGAAGGAAAAACAGAAGTTGAAGTCTGAGTTAGTAAATATTCCTAGTAGAGTGTGTTTGACTTCTGATTGTTGGACTGCTTCAGTCTCTGGAGATGGATATATAGTTTTGACGGCACATTATGTTGATCATAAGTGGATTTTGCACAGCAAGATTTTGTCATTCTGTAATCTGCTTCCTCCACACACTGGGGATGCTTTAGCTAGTAAAATTCATGAATGTTTGAAAGAGTGGGGAATTGAGAAAAAAGTGTTCACTTTAACACTGGACAATGCTACTGCTAATGATTGTATGGAAGAAATTCTTAAGGATCGGCTGAATTTAGATGATAATCTATTGTGTAAAGGAGAGTTCTTTCATGTTCGGTGTTGCGCGCACATCTTAAACCTTATAGTACAAGATGGTTTAAGTGTTATTAGTGGTGCATTGTCTAAGATCAGAGACACTGTGAAGTATTTTAAGGCTTCAACTTCTAGACGAATGGCACTTTCAGATTGTGTAGAAGGTAATGATGAAGTCGTTATGTCATTGGATGTTCAACATAGATGGAACTCAACTTACTTGATGCTTGAGAAAGCTTTGAAATATGAGCGTGCTTTAAATAGGTTTAAAGTAGTTGACAAAGCCTATAAGCATTGCCCTTCTAGTCAAGAATGGAAGAGGGCAAAGATTATCCATGAGATTTTAATGCCCTTTTACTGTATTACCACTCTAATGTCTGGGACAAGTTATTCAACATCTAATTTATATTTTGGACATATTTGGAAGATTCAGTGTCTATTGGAAGTGAACAGAAGCAATGACGATAGTGTCATTCGAGACATGATTTCTAAGATGAGAAAAAAGTTCGATAAGTATTGGGAGCAATATAGTGTTATTCTTGCAATGGGTGCTGTTTTGGATCCTAGGATGAAATTCAGGCTTTTGAAGCGTTGCTATGATGAACTTACAACAAATTAAAAGTTTGTTAACTAATACCCCCAATTTTTATTTTATTTTATGAATTATTAACTATTTTAATTTATACACCCATTGTTAATAGTAATAATACTCTGTTTGTTCTTTTGTATTTGGGCTTGTTTTTCTAAGAAAATCTGTCTCAAAATTTAAACATCATCCAAAAAAAAATCATTATCATTTATTTTTGCATTCAGATAGAAAGAATATTTATCTTAACTTTAGTACATTAATAAATTTTTAAAAACTAAATTTTGTTACAAAAATATAAAAAACTTTATTAAGTAATAAAATTTATTAGAACATATGTAATTAAGAAATATAATATTCAAACTATACAAATGATTAAAGTTAAAAGAAAATATAAATAGTCACCATAATTTAAATATCATAATATATAGTATTAATTAATAGAAAAAACAAATACAATTTTTATATTGATTCAAATTTTTTAATAAAATCAGAAAAAAACCATGCAAACGCAGGGGTCCGAATCTAGGATCTTATTATTTTGGTAACATATCATTCAACATTTACATCTATATTTTTGACTTTAAAGCATCTTAGATGTTTTCTCTATATTTTCCTCTAAAAATAGAGATATCTATTATAAATGTGGATATTTTTCAATGTATGTCTATATAATAAAGGTCTTTTATTCTAGAGAAAAATATAGAGAAATGTTATTTTTTGCCTCTATATTTAAAGGTGAAAATAAATTTTCTCTATATTTTCCTCTAAAAATAGAGGAACTCTATTATAGAAGCATACATTGGAGCAAATCCACATCTATAATAGAATTTAACTATTTTTAGGGGGAAATATAAAGATGCAAATAGAGGTGGGTTGGATATGGCCTTAGATGATGAAGATTTTCACAAGATTGTATAAATATGCTTATCATATCTAAAAAAAATAATCACAAACCAAAAATCATACTACATAAAATCAATTAAATATGTGTAATTCAGCTCTCATAGTTTCTATCGTTTTAATAACCATTGTTTCTCCAATTTTTCATGCTAAAAGTGTGTGTAGTATCACTTGTGCAATGATGAAAGACACAGTGAAACCTTGTATACAAGGTGTCAGGGACCCAGGGCAGAAGCCAACAAATGCTTGTTGTAATGCTATATATAGTCTAAACCGCCAAGCAACAACAACACAAGCCCGAAGAGATCTCTGCCAGTGTTTTAAAGATGCTATAAAGTCATTTCCATATAATAAAATTATCGACTTTCCTGCACTTTGTGATATTCCCCTACCTGTTCCTTTTACACCAACGGTAGATTGTCAAAGGTATATATAATTTTCACCTATATTAGAGAGTCATGTTTTATATTTATTTTTGATGTAATTTATAATATAAATTTTCTAATTTTTTTACATAAATTTATTTTTCAGAATTAAATTTTGAGCTGGAGAAGAAGATGCAACGCGAAAGAAGATGATAGATAAGACAATAAATGTACTGTACTACAATATTGTAAAAGTATGCAAAAGTATTGATATAATTTAGATGATATTATAGCTTTTGTGATTTATAACTTCTTAATCGAACTATTTCTTATTTTAGTTTTAAATAACTATAAATTTTAATAATCAATATCTAATAGAAAACCATTAAAAATTTGCAGTAAGCAACTCTTTTTTATTTATAATCAAGAGATATTTCACAAATAAGTTATAGATATTAAAAGAATAAATACTAGCATTTGACTTGTGCGTCCGCGCGGGTGTTTGTTCTTCATAATTATATGTTTTCACTTGTAAAAATGTCATAAACATAATTGCTTATGTTCTTGTTATAGATTCAAAGGTTATTGAATTTTGAAATTGGTGTGTCATGTTCAATTTGTTTAGGGTCCATGTATAATTTATAATACTGTGTTTGTCTTTTATTGTGCTTTTATTCATTTTACTTGGTAACGTAAACAACACAGTGTAAAATATTAGAGTTTTAAGTATACTTGTGTGTCTTTTATTAAATTTCACTATAAATATTATGATTAAATGTTGATTTTAAAGTTCAAATTTTATATTGAGATTTTAAAAACAAATACATTATTTAGACAGTATCATAAAAATGAAAAAGTTACAAAAAACATTAAAAAGTACAGATTTTTGCAAATTGAGAAAATTTTGTTTTGAAGCACTGTACAGAAGTTTATCTGATATTGTTGGGAAGTATGATAAGCAGCCATTTGGTGGAAAGGTTATCGTTTTCAGAGGTGATTTTAGGCAAGTATTGTTTGTTATAAATGAAGCTGACAGAGCTAAATTTGTTAGGGCGACACTGAACTCATCCTATCTTTGGGAGCACTGTAAAGTGCTTAAGCTCACCAAAAATATGTGATTGCTATATGGTGGATTGTCACTTGAAAAGTCAAAGGATCTTTAGGAATTTTCAGATTGGATATTAAAAGTTGGTGATAGTAAACTTTCTGAGCCTAATGATGGTGAAGCAGAGATTGAAATTCCCTCTGAATTTTTGATTACCGACCATGATCCAATACAAGCAATCACCAAAGATATTTATGGTGATTCAACTATATTGCATGAAAACAAAGAGGCGAATTTTTTTCAAGAGAGATCTATCTTTTGTCCAACTAATGAGGATGTCAATATAGTTAATGATTATACGTTGGATAATCTAGATGATAAATTTCTATTTTTCATCTCTTCATTTCGTCTCCTTTATGTTTGAATGTTATTCTCCAATATATGTTTTCGATTTCAGGTGAGGAAATTTTTTATCATAGTGCTGATAGTATTGACCCTTATGATACAAGGTTATGTAAACAATGAAGTCTTGGTCCTGATTTTTTAAACATTATTAAGATTTCTGGTTTACAAAATCATAGTCTTAGACTAATGGTTGGTTGTCGTGTTATGATTCTAAGAAACGTAAATCCCACTGATCGGTTAATGAATGGGACGAGAATGAAGATCACTCAGCTAATGGATTTTATGGTTCAGACTTGGATTATAAAAGGAGAAAAGCTTGGGGAAATAGTTGATATTCCTAGATTGCTGATAACCCCATCATAAACTAGTTTGCCTTTTAAAATGCGGAGAAGACAACTGTCTCTCGATGTGACTTTTGTAATAACAATCAACAAAACCAAAGACAATCACTATCTGAAGTAGGTCTCTATCTACCAAGACATGTATTTTCACTGTTTCTAGGGTCTCTTCAAAAAAAAGAATTAAAAATTTTGATTGTAGACCAGGATGACAAATCTCAAAAAAAAAACTCTATGAATGTAGTTTTTAAAAGAAGTTTTCGACAACCTTTAACAATTGGGTCATAAGGTATGTCATTTTAATAGTTTAAATGTCTTCTTCGTTTATGTTTGGATGTGTTCTTTTTAAAATATATATATATATGCATATTTCTTGTATATCCATTAAAGAAAAAGAATTAAAATGAATTTCCATGTTTGCTCTTTACAAGTTTGAGTCGTTCACATGTTCTCTCTGGTGGAAGAATGCTTGCTGATTCAGAAAGATTATTTTTTTATGCAAATAACATTTGCTTCTTTTTTTCAAACATTCATTTTAATAAGATTGTTATTCTTTTTTTTGGACAAATGTATGAATTCGTTTTGGTCATTTGAAGCTATATCGAATTTAAATTGGTGCTATATAAGACTATCATTAACATAAACCCTGATATACATCACTCATGCAAGTAAAAACCAAACATCTAAAGTTGAGGCAGGGTTCTTCAATCTAATAACTTATTCTAGACTGTCCTACTTTGCTTTCACCTTACGAATTAGTTACAATAGAAAAGAAATTAGGAACCGTGTTATAAGTTTGTTGTCCCGGCAAGGTTGTTGTCTTCTTTTTCAGCTCGATTACTAGTACTTGGTTCTCAGAACGACCAATATCATGGGACACATTTAAAAAGGTGAATATCATTATATGATGATTGTCAAATAGATCAATAAATTGTTTTTGTGTAATAATAGTCGTAGTTATAAAACTTATGAGACAATCATATCAAACTAAGAACACGTACTTTTAACTTTGACTAACTGATTAGTGTGCTTTTCTATATATCACTTCTCTCTCATGTCCATATCTTTCTCCATAAAGAGTAATTGGTCTATATTACTAATACTTCATGCCTGAAAAGTAATTAAGAGATCAAATATTCTGTATGCTCTGAACAATAATATCTATAAATCTAGCATTTAAACAGAGCTGAGACAATCAAGTCAATCCAAATTCTCTTTTTT